>OMNW01010265.1:7958-18597 GCA_900303245.1 Selene dorsalis
CACATCTCCAAGCATCTTCTGCTGCTGCACCTCCACCACCACCTCCTCCTCCCCCTCCTCCTCCTCCTCCTCCACCTCCTCTTCCTAGCAGCTCTTCTTTTGGATCTCGTAATGTCCAGAGACGATCCATGAAAAAGCTGAACTGGGATACCATTCCCAGCCAGCGTGTCCTGGGTAAATTGAACGTTTGGACGTCCAAGCGGACTCAGAGGGACCTGGTGCTGGACATTCGGAGCATGGAGGAGCTGTTCAGTCATGTCGACAAACGGGCATCGTTGCGCAACTCAAGGGTCATGGGTCTAAATAAGTACGATGGTCTGGACCTCTTTCCACAGGAGCCTCAGGTAAATAACTTTGGGCTGAACTATTTGAAACCTTGTTCATCACAGCAGTGGTTGGTTTCCCGTAACCGATGTTGACCCTCCCAAGTTTTAATGGATGGGCAAATTAAAATCTGCGTGCTAGAGAAGTAACAAGCACAGAAATAGGAAGTTATTTTTTAAGTTCTCATCATATCATCACTGAGGAACTAAGTATTATTGGTGTTTTTGCTTCCTCAAAAATTATGAGTTTAAATGTCTAGTATGAAGTTGTCTCTGATGAGTATGGCTGCACAGAGGTATGCTGTTAAGTGACACTTTTTGTTCCTATCCTCTTCAGGTCACAATCCTTGACTCTAAAAAGAGCATGAACATTGGGATCTTCCTTAGACATTTCAAGAGGTAAGGTAAAAGCTGAAATAGAAAGTAAAATTGGAGATTATTTGCTAAAAAAAAAATAGCATAGCAAGATATTAAAACATGGACTTAAAACAGCAACTACAGTAACCAGTAGTCAAAGAAAGGTGCTCTCATGTCAAACACAGTGGATGGTGGAAACACAGATAATTATGCACGAACCACTTCCCCTGTGCTAATCATTACCCAGACAGCACCCTCTTTATCTCTGAGTCATATTCAAATACATGGAAATGCCCTTTTTAACATTGCCTGAGAGCATCATATGGGAGAACGTGTTTGTTTTGACATTTACCTATGACTTCTTTTATTGATACTTCAGTGATAGGAAAACATAGAGCAGCTGACGTAGTAAGTGAGGGTGAGCAGTGAGAATTGAAACAGAGGATTAAAGATGTTTTGGACATACAAAGTCTAGTACTATAACGTACAGTTAAATACAATAGCCTAAAAATGTTAGCATTTCAGACAGTGGTATGATATGTATACTGGAGCTGTTTCAGAAACTCTTCAACATGACGTCAATTACAGCAGAAACTTGACTCAGTTGTCACTTTGAATATCAAATGCTCTGAATGTGTGTCAGCAGTACTGCAATAATACTGCTCTCGCAGCTAAGTCAAATTCAAATTCATCAGTTTCTATGGTGTAGTGACGAAACTGTACTTGATGAGGTTTTTGACCTCATGCATATTGTTTGTTGTAAAGTATGACGTGTTTAAGTGAATGCACAGGCCACAACAGGCGTTTCATGGAGTAGATGACCCCATGCCTTGCCATTTGCATAATAAACTAGAATCTGTAACTTAGTATTATTACACATCCAGTATGTAAGCTACCAAATTAACAATACCACTTTTTTATACCTATGTCATAAACCTATGTCTAGGAGAGAAAAAAAAAGTCTGCCATACTGTTCAGTAGCCCCTCTCTAGTGTAGGTGCACGGTAGGGGCCTCCCTCCTAAATATACCACCAGGAGGAATTTCTAAAAAAACGGGGAAAAAAAAGCAAAAGCAAAAGCTGTGAGGATCATAGAAACCTATTGTAGTCTGGAAGGTAGGGAACAACTACTGTGACTCGAGAGGAAGTGTGATATTAGAGAAGTCATAGTGATCAAGAAACTATGGCACCTTCTCATTATTGTTGTGTTTTGTCTCCACCTGCAGGCCAGTGACAGAACTGGTGCAGGACATCCGTCAAGGGAACTGGCTCAGATTTGGAACAGGCAAACTGAATGAGCTTTGTAAACTGCTACCAGAGGAAAGTGAGGTAACAGACTTTGGAGCTCATTTGTTGTTACAGCACTAGTCAAGAGTTTGGAGACATTTTCCTATTCATCCCTTTTGATTGGTACTGTATGTAGTAGGTAATAATGAAAAGATAAAACCACTGTAATCACCATGAAACTCTTGCTAATGCACAGGTGAAGCAGCTGCTGTCATTCAGTGGGAACCTCTCTGTGTTACCTGAAGCTGATCAGTTCATGGTGCAGCTGGTCAAACTGCCGGGGTGAGTCTTGAGGTTTCCAAAAAACATTTCAATTTATTTGGTTTAAACATTTAGGAAAGTCTGATTGATATGTGTTCATCTATGACATTGTATACAGTTCGTTGTACTGTTTTTATGATGATATGGCTTGCGGCAGGCAGACTTCACATACAGGACACCAAAATCTGTGTGGGTCATTGAAAACAATTGCGCCTTTTTATTGTTCACAAATGCTCTCACTGTTGCTTTATCTGAATCTGTGATTCAGTAAGTAGCAGCTTTGTTTGTGTTGTTTTTCCTCCAGCTACGAGGAACGCCTGAAAACGATGGTGCTGAGAGAAGAATTCTTTCCTCTAATGGAGGAGGTGAAGAACTCTGTTGCTGTCATGACCAAAGCAGCTAATGGTAACATTTCACACACTTACACCAAAAGCTGCTAACAATCCCAGCGTGGTCTGTTTTCCACCATCCATCTCCCATTTGATGTTTATGTAAAGGTTCTTTGTCCTCATCTCTTTTTCCTGTGTCCTCTCAGAGCTGCTGGACTGTGATGACCTCCACTCTGTCATCCGGCTGGTCTTAAAAGCTGGGAATTACATGAACGCTGTTGGTATTTCTCTGTCAGAACCATGCGTCTGTTATTAATACACTTAAGCTCCCCTTTGGTGCTTTCATTTATTTCATTATACTGCTGTAGAAATTAAAATCATGTCTTATTCAGGGTGGTTACAATGCCAATGTCATGGGCTTCAGGATGACGTCTCTGCTCAAGCTGGCAGACACCAAGGCCAACAAGCCTGGCATGAACCTCATGCACTATGTTGCCAAGGTGACAAGAAGCCCTGGGATGGACAGCTGCTCTCTGAAGAAAATATTTGCAAAATTATGATGCCACCATGCCATGTCATGCTATCTCTCCCTCTTCCACCCACAGCAAGCGGAGGACATTGACACTGAGTTGCTGACTTTTCCCACCCAACTTGAACACATTGGGGAGGCAGCAAGGTGCCATATTTATTGTAATACTAACAGTGTATTTGGCAGTTTAACTGAACATGGACACTTTGCACAATTGTGGTAAATTCAAATGTTGTATCTTTATCCATCAGTGAATTTGATTGGTTTAATGTGTGAGGTTTGTGTGTACCACAGAATTTGTAAAGAGGAGGTGATAACAGACTTTGGAAGAGAGGTGAAGAGGATCAAGGAGGTGAAACTGTACAGCAGCAGACAACCTGGCATCTTGCAACAGATGGAGACCTTCCTCATGGTAAACTCTCCTAACCACAAACTGAACTTTTGTAGACCTTGTGTACTCTGGATCCTTGTTTTTGTTTTTCGATACCTTTTATGTTTTCTTTTTTTGTTTGTTTTTTTGTTTTTGATCCTCAGAGGGCCGATGCCAAGCTAGCTGACGTGGAATCCTCTCTCCAGGAGCTAAATGCCCTCAGCAGTGCTGTTGCCGAGTACTTTTGTGAAGACCCAGCAACCTTCAAGCTGGATGAGTGCTGCTCCATCTTCCATTCATTTTGCAAGCGGTTTGATACAGCTGTACAGGTAAAGAACTTGGAATTTGAATTTCAACAGGCTCTGTCCTCCTGTCCCCTTGTGTCATTAGTCATCAGTGTTCTTGAATCTGTCCTCCCTTTACCTGGCTGTAGGAGAACCGAGAGCGAGAGGTGGCAGAGCAGAGGCGCAAGCGCAAGGAGAGCATGCGTTTTGCAGCAAAACGACGCTCTACGATGTCTGGCCCAGTACCTGAGCCGGATCAGGACTCAGCCAGTTTGGAGTCAGCCTTGCACAGCTTTTTGTCCACTGCTCCAGAGGGACTAGCCAGATGTAGGAGGAACTTACCTCCAGTCACAGGATCCCCTACTGACCGTAGTCTGCAAACTGTTAAGTCAGCAGAACCTGAGGCTACGAAACAGAGGAGGTCTGAGAAGAAACAACCCAAACTGCAGAAAGAGCAAGCAGCAACGCTGGAAAACAAGAAGGAAGCTGAGAAGATGCGTGAAATGACTCGGAAGGTACTTCGCTACCAAAGCAGCAAAAGTAGCCTCGATGGGGACAGAGGTTCAAGAACTCCTCGATGTTCGGAGAGACCACAAGACTCTCCAGCTACTCCAAGTACCCCACGGCCTAGAACCAGAGACTTCTTCTTTGCCAACAATGGGGACATAGGCTCCCCTTGGACTATCCTGAGCCCTTTTGTTAATTCCCAAAGAAACATCCCTGAGCGAAACAGACAAGCCCTCCAACGTAGACTATCCTCGATGTCTGGTGGAGATGACCTGGATGATGGAGTCTGGGAGACTGATGAAGGCAATTGTCTTCCCAATCAGGACAGTCAAACTTCTCCATCCAAGGGTCCTGCTTCTCTTCCCGAGTGCCCCCATCAGAGAGCCGTGTCGCAGGTTCCAATACTCAGATCTGTCTCCATGGACGAAACCAGGAGATCTCCAGCATCTGGTTTCCGCCTGGGGGACTTGTTCCAGAGAAGCATGTCTCAAAGGTCATACTCTTCTGGCTCAAGGACAGACAATACGAGAGAAGAAAGTGCAGGAGTCTTTCCATTGCATCGCACTAAGGCCAGGAATCACGTGGAAGGGCAAGTGAGCAGCTCTGGACTGATTTCCTTTTTCAGACGCATTGGAGGCAGAAGTAAGCCTGGTGATGTGGAAGAACAAAACTTCAAAGGATCTAACTCTTAATTAAAATTTTAAATAGATACAGAAACCAAGCTTTGTCATGTTTTTCTCTTTTAAAATTTGTTTGTCCCCCCGTCATGGTTTTACCCTTCAGTGGAGCCAAGGCAACCGAGGACTTGCTTTGAACTGTGAAGACTTTGATTTTTGGAAGTCAAACCACGTTCAGAAATCACCTTTCTTTCTTATTTGTCTTGTTGTGCACAATAAAGGGTGACGTTCTACCTTTTTATATACAGTTGTATATGGAATATGCACTTAACATTAACACATAACATTACACCTAAGTGGTACCTACAGCTTTTCAGATTGAAATGTGTCCTCATCCATCGTTGTCATTGAAATCCTTGCTGGTGCTTATGTCTCCTTAGTGACGCCTGCTCAGTTTTCAGTACTTACCTTTCACTTCATCTATTATTTCTTCTCTCTGTCAGTCTGATTGGAGGGCAGTTTGTCCAGTAGCAGAGAAGATTTTTAGGTTTGTAATGCTCCAAGTATTTACATTAAGACAGTCACAAAGACAAATACTCCCCAGATTTGTAACTTAGATCATGTAAATTTCATACATGTGCCTAGATTTGTCATCACAAGTGACCAGAAAATTTAATCTGAATAGGCCACGTTGTTGATGAACCCACACAGGGTATTTCCAGACCCCCCCCCATGCCTTCCAGATGATCTGTCCACCGCCACTGTGCCACCCTGGTGTCTCTGCTCAGCAGTAAGTGAGATTTTGGACAGAAAGAAGCATTCAGTTGAGTCACTTGGGCAACAGGGTTTGTTTACACCCATTTCATTTGAGCCCTCACAGTGTAATAATACTCTCTGGAACAAGCTACTCAATACAGACTCCTTTCTGACTGTTCTGTTGTCCACCCACATCCATCCCTCCCACTGGCGCAAGTTCAATGGGGACATTTGCAGTTGCCTGGCATTTCAAATCGGGGAGCATGATGAATAGATCAAAAGAGGGACTTTGGGAGATATATGAGCAGTTTTTTTAAAAGAAATTGAGGTGCTCTGTGACGATGAATATTGAGCCTTTTAGCTATAAATATGCAAATTCTCCTTCATGGTTGCTCAAAGCAAGACCTTGCGCACAACAGTGTGGTACTTGGAGCACTACATCAGCGGTCACTGACCTGTTTGATGTCAAATGAGAGCTCCAGAGTACAATCAGGGCATTGTTATATCACGTTGAGTGCCGTTGAGGACCTTCTCATGTGAATCATCTCTTGGGGACATGAGGTGACCTGTAATCCTCGCCAAGTTGCACTCTCACCAGGGTTATCCCTCATCAACCTTGTGCTCAGAGTACGTGTGTTTGTGTATGTGTGTGTATGTGTGTGTGTGTGTGTGTGTGTCCCAGTGAAAGATGAGAAACAAGCATGAATAGAGACGAGAAAGAAGGTGGGGTGAGGGAAAACTTGGACCAAGAGAGAGAGAGGGAGACTTGAAAGTTGTATTGTGAGGGTGCATTTAAGCAGAGAGGAGCATGTGAGAGGAGAGAGGGAGCCAGTATCTTAAAGAGACAGAGAAAACACAAAAGGGGACTAAGTGTACAGAATTTGAAGATGAAAAGGGAACACAGCAAAGCCTGTATAATGCCAACTGTGGATATTCTTTAATGGAAACTGGCTGCTGGACCTAAAAGGTAGATTCATTGATTAATTAACTGAACATTTCAACAATTCAGCATGTTTCAAAAATGTGTGATAACAGAACAGCTATAAAGTCATATTTACATGTCTTAATCTGTGCTTTTCCATGTACTTCCAAATTGAAAGCCTGGGGCATTAAATGCTAAAGCAAAGTGTCTATGTGGGAAAAGTCTTGTTTGAACAGAGCACTGCTGACATTACATTCTCTGCTCTTTAGTAACGTGACAGAGGATCACACCGTGTGGTTGCTTGTGCTACAAACTTAATCCACCATAACAGCTATGGGTATTAAACTGTTTACAAGGGTGTTGTAATCAGATTTGAGGTTGAAAAGGAAAACCATGAAGAATCCACTCGTGATGCACTGTGATGTGTTCCCATAACTGCATGTGAAATCAGCGTGCACCCCTCTGTGATACCCCTCTGTGAAGGAAATATGAATGTTGACCCTGAGACTAAGGACACTTTTAGGCCTCAAAACCAGCCCAAGAAAACAGGAGGCTGCTAGTTTGAAAGAAGCTTTTTCTCTGCGCCACTGATATGAAGTTATGTTCGCACTGAGCACAGAGCAGTTGGCCGTAAGATTAGAACAGGTGACTGGTTTTAATGTCACAACTAATCTCTCTGTTTTTTTTTTCTGGTTGAGTCAAGCCAACTACAAACTGAGTTTCAAATCAAATTACCAATGATTCAGAATGACCTCTTAAAACAGGTCATCAGTCACAACATTAATGTCATGTGTTTTAATGTTATGACTGGTTTATAATAAATAATCAAATTTATTGTGAAAAAGTCAACATTTATCTATTTTCACAAGCAATCTGATGGACATTAGTATGTGAACGTTCAATCACGGACAGTGAAGATGACAGGGTAGCTTTCATTGAGTGCCAATGATAGCCAGTTATACAACGACGGTCAGTTTTTATAGAACGAGTTGTCAAAGAATTGACCCCGACGTGATTTGAACACGCAACCTTCTGATCTGGAGTCAGACGCGCTACCGTTGCGCCACGAGGTCCTCTACCGGTCACCCAGACGGACGACAGGTCATTTACATACAGTGGAGACTATGTCACGTAGTCGCCATACGAGTTTGCGATTTGTCTTGTGAACTCTCGCGCACCTTCCGACCCCTGTGTTGTGGCTGGTGGTCTACCTGCTTCAGCCTGCACGCGCGGCTACGTTGATTGCACGTGCCTGTTAATATCCACATAAGAGAGAGGGGAAAAAGGGGAGACCCAAGCGTTGCTTTGTCGTTTCATCTACGCGACGTGAACACTTACGTGTCCCTCCAGTCAAAAGTGAAGGTGTTGCAGGTGGTCTTGTCCTCAGTCAGCCACAAGATGGCGCAATTTAACAGAGGTTAGCTGGTTTCTGAGCCAGTCTTCATCTGTCACCTCTCCATTTTTAAAACTTCTTGCTTTCATACCACAGGACAACCGTGAAAGCCCTCAACAAAGCAGGTCCTCTTCAAAGTGTTGGTTGTTAAGACAGTGAAGTCTATTTGCATTTTATTGGCAAGGTAATGCAAATTAAAACAGGATGTATGTGACATACTTACTCAAGCTCATGGTCCCTTTACACAAATGCAAGAGGCACTGGATATAATTAATCTGTGCTAAGATGACAACTAAAAACATGACTTTCAAAAGCATTGGGTACCTTCCTTCATGTGTTATGAATACATATAAATTAGCTTCTGGTTCAGGTGCTGTTGGTTTAGTAGGTCTGTGTGTCTGTTCCAGATGTTCTCTGCTTAGGAAAGAAGAGGAGCATCTGGAGAATCTAGGACACTTAACCTGCTACTGTTCATCAGCAACTCACCTTTTCATACCAAGATGGATGGGTAAGTGTACACAACAAATTTAAAAATCTATGTTGGTTTGGTCTCATAGCTGTAATTTGAATTGTCTGTTGTTGATAACACCAAGATGAAACATGTTGTCTTATTTAATTGTGACGGATTGTTTAGTTCTCTCAGGGGTTGTTGTCAGCAAGGTAACATAAAGCACTATATCTATCAGTTACCTTAAAGTAGAGTTGCTCAATATTGACATTATTGTCTCTCCTGAGCTGGAGTTATTTGGGACACATTAAATGGTGAACACACAACAATGACCATCCATCCACTTGTTTTTATTTCACTGCATCACTGAAAATATCTCACAGATATTCTTGGTATTTGGACACTGAGGTGGAGTCACGGGATTCAGCCTGATTACTAACATGTGTGCTTGTCGGTGTGCATTTGTTACTGGACAACACAAGACGGACTCTGATTTTACATGTCACGACTCCTCTTCCCGTCCATTGTCAGGAAACTGTAAGAATACATGCAGCCTCCCCCACACACCTCGCTGCTGCAGCAACCAAAGCTCCAGTACTGCTCGATTCTCAACTGACCACACTCGCTGGGGTTTAGCCCAATTATAAAATCCATCTAAGACACAATCTACCAGCTGAGAGAGAGCTGAGAGTCTGCTTTCATAACACAGCTAATGAAAGAGTTTGGTGCGGATGGTTCGGAGACAGAAATCTCAGCTGTTTGTGGCACCATAGTTGAGCAGTGGCATGATGTTAAAGCTTTTTACTCTTCTCTTAAATAACAGAAGTTAAGCTCTAGTTTCTGAACATGAAGACTGGGACAGCAGTTGTCTATAAACTACACATTTCTGCTGACCATCTTCCCAAAGCATACTAGATATGTTAATACTAATGCCATAATTTCCAGATTCCCACTCTTTCCTTTTTATTACAGGATGACAATCATCTTAGAGACATTTTTGAAACAGTGAAACTATCACCATTAACTTCTTTTTTATGCAGGAAGCCCCTGTTTGTGTTCTGGTGTGAAATTCCTGACCAAATATTATTATTATTAGATGTGTAGCTAATGTGACAGAGTGGTGGAGGGTGAGGGGATGTCAACCACAGCACCTCAGGGAATCTAACCCCATAGAAATGACTAATGAGGGCTACCCACTGTAGGGCACACACAATGGAAAAGTCAAAGGCCAGAAAACACCACAGACTAGAGATGTAATTCCAAAAATTAGACATTTTTTTTTATAAAGTTAAAATGCTAAAGAAGGATTCAGTGCTGGTCAACCAAACTACCAACATCATTAAGTCCCATTGATTTCTAGAATTTCAAATGCTTTGCACATTTGTTGCATGATTTTTTTTTATACTGTTCTGTTTGTTGGTATGAACAGTATGGACAGTCACGCCTCCCTGGAAGTTAGGAGGACAGTCTGATAACTTCAGGCTTTGGGGAATGATCAACAGGACCACCAGTGCAGTACAGAGTTATTGATTAAACCCCTGTCTGTTTACATCACCTTCTCTGCTCCTGCCATCAAATACAGTGTCCACCTGATGTCAATTCAAATGCAGAGCATGTAGACTCGACTGGTTGGTGCAGCCTTTATAAAGTAGATTTCTTTCTCCATAAATATAATGTCTAAGGTGATATTTGGTGATTCATCTTTGTGCAATATTTCCGATGCAGTTTCTTGACAACACAGGCAATGAATAGGTCTTTTTATCTTCTGTGAAAACAGTAGTTTGTCTGTGTGCTGAGTCAAAAGCTCGTCTGTACCTGGAGGGTTTTCTAAACCTGCACAGAGACCGGCTTTTATGATTTGCAGGTCAGGGATGAGAAGCTAACTGGACACAGAGAGAAAGAGGAAAGAGAGAGAGAGGGAGAGAGAGAGAGAGCAGCCATCTGTGTGTTCTGCTGCACTGGATGCAGTCTCCATGGCAACATGGTGCTCCCGCAGCAAAATCCTGGGAAGATGGTTTGGGCCCCACCCCCATGCGCATGCACACAAGTGCTCCACAGACACATGAGAGGAGGACGGTGCTCATGCCTCTGCTGCTCATACATACACACACACACACACACACACACACACACATCATATATGCTGGCTGGTGAACTAGTGCTCAGGCGGACAAAGACAATGAAATGACCTGTACAATATTGCTGTTATGTTTGGAAAAATGCACATCTTCAATAATACACATTTAGAAGGCCTTTA
>OMNW01010266.1:0-13142 GCA_900303245.1 Selene dorsalis
GGGTTAGCTGGTGCACACATGCCCAAAAATGATGCGTCTCCTTTGATCTGTTCTAGTGTGAGCCACATGAACAGCTCCGCCGCCAGGCACACACAGTCACACACACACACACACACGCGCGCACACACACACACACACACACACACTTAGACACAGACGGCCCTGCAGTTTGGCCCTTTGCACTTTATATAGCTCTACTCTTTGTGTGTGTGTGTATGTGTGTGTGTCTACGTGTGTGTTTGGTTTTGACTAACTCCAGCATCTTGTTTTCTCCATCCACATGATTTTTTTTCCAGATACATTTGTAGACTCACTGTAATAGGAGCCAGTGTTTGAGGTACAGTGCTTATTAGTTTCTTATCTCAGCTAATTACCCATTAAATAACCACATGCACACACACATACACACTCGCACGCTCTCCTATTACTGGATAATTAGCAACCAGCCTATTATGAATATGCATTTCCCACTGCTTAATACACAGAAATATGAATATATCCATTCTAATTTCCTCAATTGACTTGTCATGCTTTTCATGATACGGAGTTAAAGACGTTCCTGGGTTACTTCACCAGGCTGCTTGATATTGGTGGGGGTACATATTCTTCACTGTGTTAGGTGGACAGTTTCAGCCAGCTCAGTATGTATATCTGCAGCTGTGTGTTCCACGTGTAGTCAGTTTGATACTTCATTAGCAACCATTGATGCTGGTGGCCTGCAGGTGACCTCAGGAGTGGGTCCAGCTGCTGCAGCTGCTGGGTTTAATTCAGTCCTCACTGAGTATGACTCGTATTGATCCCTTTGGAATGAGGCTTCTGATCTCTAGAATTTATTTTGTAGATCTTTATGTATTCATTTCCAGCTTTGAATATTAAAAAGCCAATTAATAAACTTTTCATTTTTTTGGTTCATGCATCGCTGTGGGACTGGACGGTCTGTTTTCGTTTCTCTTTGTTAGCTGTGCTGCTTGTTTTGTTGTTTTCACTCTGCCCGTCCTCTCTGGCCTGTTGTGCAGGATGCTCGGAGCAGTGTGTGTCACATCAGGTGCGTCAGGATGCCCATTGGCTACCGGCCGCCGACTGGAGCCATCCGGGCCAATCAGCTGTCGGCAAGCTGACCTTTTTGCTGCCGCCCTGACCCTGATGGGAGGTGAAGTGTGTGGCTGGTAGCAGTCAGTACTGGCACAGCAGGATGAGGAGGAATAAGAGGAGGAGGAGGAGGAAGAAAAGGACCAAGCCGGAGGGCGAGAGATTTTCTTGGCCAGTCACTCCTGTTCCCGTCCTCCTTTCTCCTCTCAACTCCTCTTCGGCTGGAGTCATGACAGCCTCTCTTGGCCAGTTTACACCGTGTTTCACATGCAAAGAGTCTCGCTTCGTCTATAGTTACAGTCAGAAGTAGCAGAGTGTAACCACATGAGATACTTCCAGACTTGTCCGTTGTGGAGTGTGTGTGAGTGTGTTTTTTTGACTGTGTGTGTGTGTCATTTGAAATGGTGACTCGTCCCATTTCCCACTGGCCTCTCCTGTCATCTCAGAGGTGCTTAGCAACAATCTGTCCTCCCGAACGAGAAAACAAAAATCAGAGGATGCTTGAAAATGCTCTGAAATGCAGTAATGAATATTTTAGACATAAAGGACCACTCTCCCAGCCTCCATTTGCCTGGCTCAGTCCTCCAAACAGCCCTTTTAAAGTCAAGTGATGGGGGTTAAGTTAATTATGCACATTAGGGCCAGCCTCCCTCCCTTGCTTGCTCAGTCGCTGTATACATGCGTGTGTGTGTGTGTGCAGGCTGCGGCGGTGGCTTTAGATGCTGAAAGTCTGCCTTTAATTAAACACAGATGCATGGAAGGAGAGACTGTCTGTCACACACACTTTTAACAGTACACATGCAGACATGCGTGGGCACATACACAGATACACACACGCACAACTGAAGGAGATGGAAGATTTGAACAGACTTGGTGTGTGTGTGTGTGTGTCGGTGTGAGCGGAAACAACCTCTTTCTTTCTATTGCAGCTCTGCAACCGGATAAATAACTCAATCTCAATTAAGCTTGAAATGATGGTTTTTAAAAGTGCAGAAATGTTGTATAGTTAAAATGTTTATACAGGTCAGTGTCAGTTTCTGATTGTTTTTAATTTTCTTTTTTAGATTATTTCATCTGTTTGTTTTTGTGTCAGTCTGTCAATATCTGCAATCTCTCATTTTTTTGCTGTTTATCTTTCCCCTTTTTTGGCCACTTTTTGTACCTCATCCAGCCTCCGCTTCCTTGGTCCATTACGCTGGATAGAGTTATGTGTCACTATTTGATCTCCCCTGCCCTGGCAGCTGATTGATGTAATCCATTTGCAGGAAGCAAAGGAAGCCAGTGTTAATCAATGACAGGACTTTGATATAAAAAATACCACTTCAAGACTAGAAATGATCAAACATGTAGAACTAACAGAGTCCAGTTGTTCAAAAACCGCTGTGGGTTTTGAGAAATATGCTCATTGACACACACGCACAGAACCAAGACAACGTCACATCTATACTTAGTTTCACCCATGTCAAACTCAGCCGTAGTGCACGAGTGTGAGTGATTATATAACAGCTGAAAGTAATTATGACACAAATTTTCATGATTGGAAAGTAACTAATAACATTTACTTAAGCACATTTTAGAGGTCAATTTTTTTTTTTTGTGAAGCAAATATGGTATTTTCACTCAAATAATTAAGATTTTAAAATATATTACAAGTAATTCATTGATAAGTAATATATTGTTAAGGCTTGAACAACTAAATGTTAAGTCTACAACTAAAGGTTGTAGACTTAACATGCTGCTTACGATAACTCAAATGTAGGATCACATGTAGAAAAAGAAAAAGAAAAACAGAACATAAGACTTTTCCTCGTACCAGCATTTCGACACTGGTGTTGCTGGTTTCATTGTGTTAAAAGGTCTGAATGCTTATGCCACCACTGTAAATTACAATAGTCAAGACTGTGTTTTTTTTTGCACTGTCTGTAAGAAAATGTAAATCTCTATTTTGCATTTTATGAAAGTGACAAAAACATCTTTTTTATACTCAAAAATCAAATTCTTAAATCTTGTACAGTTATAATTCTAAAGGTGTTTCTAAGCTCAGCCAAGACTGCTAAATATTATTTTACTTTAGCTCTGAGATTTTCTCTTAAATCTGAAAACAGGGTCATCTCAGCTTTTCCTCACAAGTGCTGGTTTCATATTTAATTTAGCCTAATTAGAGAGATCCACCTGGCAGTTTCTCCATGCAGGACAGACGCGTTTGCTATCCTTGAAAGCCTTAAATTCACAACCATTTTCTCTTCTCTTTGTCTCTCGGTCTCTCCTGTGCCGCAGCAACGGCCTCATTTTTCATTAGAGGATTGCCCCATTATTTCATTTCTTGTGATAAAATGACAAAAGATTACTCACGAGAAATACTAAATACAGAGCCGGACCGATGGGATCTCCCCTCATATGTAACATTGCTGCGCTGTGGCTGAAGGCTTCATATTTCCTATTTCTCTCTCTATTATATATATCTGGCAGAGTTGTAGATACAAGGGCTGTGCTTGTGTGTGTGTGTGTGTGTGTATGTGTGCACTGTATTACATTCTGGGTGTCCCAATCTGATCAGACACCAGTAGCTGGTCAGTAGACCTTGCTTCTTCTTCCTTTTTTTTTTTTAATAAGAAACCTCATTTTAGCAGGAAAAATGGAGAAAAATTAGTTGCACCGCTGACAGAAATGTCAGCAAGTTGGGGAAGAGTAACTTATTTCTCACACAGCAGGAAGAGGAGGGTAAACACAGCGAACACAGGCCAGCGATGGCTAACAGGCAATAAAAAAAATAAAACACATATAATAAATAAATAATAACCGCACCATATCTTTATCTTAGATGATTCATATTTTATTTCAAAACAGTGCCTCCATTGGTCACATTTTTCAGTAGTGGATAATAGAAAATGTAAAGATACGGGCGGTGAAATATGAGCCAGTTTGGGGAGGTAAGAATGAGAAAAGATTAGCTTGAGATTAGAATAAGAGAGATGGAGGAAGGAGGAAGAGGACGGCAAAGAGTCTTCCACTGTGTGTGAGTAGTTTTCGGAGTGCAGTGTTGGTGTGTCTGTCAGTGCGCGCGTGTGTATGTGTTTGGGTTTGTGCGGTGTGTGTGTGTGTGTGTGAGAAGACAAATGATTGTACACACTCCCACCCTACTTTGTTTTCCGCCTACCTCCGTGCCAGTAGAGATTGGACATCCTTGACCGACCTACTCAGCTGCACTCACACCTGCCCACACATAAAGTAGCTTTTATTGTTACTGACCTATCAAACACAAACCTTAAATTCACATTAACATGCTTCCTGTTTTATCAAAATATACACACACACACACACACACACAAAAGAAAACAACTATAACTTGTACAGTCTGCTTATTTCCATGCTTTGCAGACTAATAAACATATGTTTGTTTAGTGATATTGACACCATTGTTTTTGCATATTCATTTGCCTGTTTGTATCAGATAACCCACCTCGAGTCGAGTTCCCGCTGTTGTTTATTCAGTGAAGTTGTTTTTCTTGACTTTCCTGCTGCAGTCCTTCGGTAGTTCACAGGCTGGCAAAGCATTCCCTGAGTGGCCCCATGTCTTTAATTTAACAAGATACCCACCAAGGAGACTTGTTTTGGCTGCTCCCCTCCATCCTGAGAGTCATTAAGGCCGGCCCATGGTGAGGGAGACCCAGCCAGGCATTAGCATAAACCGGGCAGAGCGACAGAAGGAGCCCTGGGTCAGTGGAAACTTCCAGATCAAACGCTGCCAGTTACCCTCAGACACAGGCTCTGGTTAACACCAGCAGGAACCAGTAGCCCTAGGGATGTGTTACCAAGCTAAAACCAACACTACCAGCATGCCCACACACACAGTTTTAGAAATCTCTTTTTCTCTCTTTAGATGTCTGCTTCTCTTTTTTCCCTCTACCTTTTCTACTCTGTCTCCCACAGTATTTTGTTAGCAACTTGAATCCCCCTCTTTTTTATTATTTCACCATTAGCCCTGCAGCAGAAGTGACACAGTTATTAGTAGCAGCCTTCTTGACACGACATGTTATTTATTTATTAATTTTCTATTTCTTTTCTATTTCTTTTCCTGTCTGGGTGGAGGTCCTCTGCGAAACAATAACTAACATCCCCAGAAGAAAACTTGGAGTGGAAGCGCTGTGAAAACACAGGCTGTCCATTTACAAAGTATTTTGTTCTGGAGCGAATTCAACCTAACATGATTGACACGACACATTACTCGTCCTGTTTTTCTTTTCTTTCTGAACCTCTCACTCTGCCCTGTTCTCATGGAGACTCTTTCATATGCATTAGTCTCCTGGTTCTGCGCCTTATCCTGTTTTTGATCATATTCAGGATTTCGACGTTTACATGGAAGATGAAAAACCTGGTTATTCATATCCCTGTATACATAAAAGTATCCAGTTTTCAGATCGTGTGCCTGCAGATGTAGGCACACGATGTCTCACCATCTCAGGCGCTATGAGACAGGTTCAGGAAACAGGATGAGCTGCTCAGTTTCCACAGTTTCCTTTTTTTTTTATATTACAGTACTCTTGCTGTATATCCAGGTTCTTTAAGACCAGGATAACCTGTTTACATAGACAAAACAGGGTTCTAGTGTGCTAGTCGAGAAATCAATTCTTTGTTTTTCAGCACAAGTGCGCCCGCAGCCATGATTTTCAATGTTTATTCTTTTCTTTCTCTCTCTCTCTCTCTCTCTCTCGCTCTCTCTCTCTAGACATGACGATCAGCGCAAATGCACAGGCTCCATGAAGAGTTGTGTTATAGCATGACTTCACAAAGTAACAATTGGAATATTTTTTTAGCTGTTTTTTTTCTGTGCAAGTGGCGGTTCAAGTGTGACTGTTGCACAAACACACAGAGAATTCACATCACTGTGAGTTATATTCAATAACGCAGAGAAGGGTGGGTAAGGTATGACCTTAGTCACTTGTCATCATAAGTCAAACAATCTCCAGCACCAATAAAAATTGTATTATACATTCCGAATTATTTCGCTTTTCATGTTTTTATTTTTTTTTCAGATCAGATTTAAAAGTAGCATCAGTGTGATACATCTTACTGTAGCGATGTCCTACAGTTGACAGCACACAGTCTCATAAAAATCCGAGGGGTGGGTCATCAGAGTTGCATTACATGATATTACATGCAGAAAGGTCATTTCAGTCTCACAGCTGCTGTCAGTATGTAATCCACTAGACAACTATTTGGATCGCTCATCTTAAAATCATGAGCCCAAACATACTTTTTTGTTCATATGAAAAGCTCTCTGTTGTTTTTATCATCGTGGTATGAAAGTGTCCTTTTCTCAGTGCCTGCGCTGATGGCATCTGCTTTGCTTTAGAGGAGAGCTGAGCGATTCACAGTGACGGACGTGGTCGACTCATCACGCAGGGCTAATTTACTTTAAGTTCTGCCGCGTTTGTGTTACTTCAGATCTGTCACGGGATCGCATTGACGTTGCTATAGCATGCTGTTGTTTTGTTTTGGGGACTAAGAAAGCCAAACACCAGGATAAGGCATGACGTATAATGCTCTGTGACAGACAGGGCCTGTTGTTGGTGGACATAGCTGGCAGAGCCTGTGACTGCTCTCTGTGTCTGTGTGTGTGACCATGAGTTACCATTACTTGAAGTAGAAATGGAAGACAGTTTTTCCATGGATTTACTCTAAACACTTGAATCTTTTGATTGCTTTCAGACACCCCATTTAGGAGAGGTATAAAACCAACTGTTGAATGTGCTTAAGACCTGTGAGAGCTCTTCAGCAGCTGTTTGGATTTACATGGATTAAATTGCATTGTGTAAATGAGATTACTGTTACCGTGCGTTCACATTTTTAGCAACTGGGTTGATGTGCCCGAGGCCCTGTTCAGACCTGGCACTAACATCCGTCTCGGCTGATCTGATCACAGGTGGACAGCTAAGTGCAGTTGTGAACGAAGACACATTGAGGGCACATTTGAGATCCGATCACTCAGACGACATTCGGAAATGATTTGGGCCACGTTTGGCCACGTTCGTTTAGCAGCATCCCGGCCACATTGAAAGACTGCCTACTCTACTGACTTGCTCTGCCACAGTGTATTTAGTCCCTACACAGTTTTTCACAATTTTTGTATTTCAAATGACTAAAACCTTATTTCATCATAGAGCTGGATGCAGCACATCGATTTTTTCAGTCTCTCCATGCATGTCTCTCTCTCTCTGTCTCTCTGTCTCTCTGTCTCTCTCTCTCTCTGTCTCTCTGTCTCTCTGTCTCTCTCCATCTCTCTTCATCTCTCTTTCACAAACACAATAGACCTGTCCCTCACAGTTGGATTGGCCGAAAACAACAACACATATGTGTTTATTTGCACATTAAGGGAAGAAGTCATATCCGATCACCAGTGATCACTGAAGACTTGGGGAGACGCACTCTAATGCCGGGAGTGACCTGACATACACAGAGCTGCCGAATTCTGATTGGATTGTCTGAGACACATGTTAATGCCAGGTCTTAACAGGCCTGACTGAGTGTGTGGTCAAACGACTCAGATATTGGTGCACGTTTCTTCATTATTTCATCAGATAATTTTCATTTTAAAAATTTAATTTACTCAGTCTGTAAGAAGTGCCAAAGTCTCCCTGTGACAACTTGAGGTCAAAATGTCACTTTTCAGTTTTCATCACACTCTCACCTTTCAGACAACCACGTCGTTTCAGATTTATTTGGCTGGCAGCCAGCCAACATTGTCTGTCTTTTGTGCTTCACAGTTGTGACGCCCTGAAGTTTTCAGATATGTCCAGCTAACAGGACCTTAGTGGTGAAATTCTGAAGCAGTTGTTGAGCCTGTTGGAGGTGAGCAGGAGGTGTGTGCTTACTACTGACATATCCATTGTCATCAGATGTGACATTGTGAAATGAAAAATGACATGAAATAAATATGTTCTGCAAAAAAACATTTAATTGACCTCCATCAAAAATGACAAGTATAATGAAATAACATGATGAGTTTTTAATGTAATTCTTCAAAGTTATCTTACAGTTTAGTGTATAAATAGATAATATTGTACTATTATTTGTTTTATATTGTTGTATGTTTTTAAAAAAAAAACATTCAACAGTTTGTGGCTTCATATTAAAGAACTGAAAATCTTTTTACAAACTTGATGACCCAGATGTTCAGTGACATTGTTTCAAGATTATAGTCATTTATTGTAGGTGTATCTGTTTTCCTGGCTGTAGATGGAGTTTTACTTCGAGTAGAATCTATAATCTACCTATTTTTTTAATAGCACATAATAGGTTTTACCCATAATGCACGATGCCTGTTATGGTTGGATCACAATTTTAATCTGAGTTTGTGTAAAAACCCAAGTGAGAAACCACCCTCTCAACAAGGTCTTTGTCCAACTGCTTCCGATTATCCAACTAAACAAACTTAGCAATCCACCCATGCTTTAAAATAAAAAAAAATCTCTCCAGTTAACATACCACCCTTGCAGGTAAGCAGACAGTGTTTCAAAGCTGCTGGCTTGTTCTGTTTTGTGAGGAAAACTGTAGCTTCCTCCTCTTCTTGCAGATGTTGAAGAATTGTTTATCTAGTTAACACATGTCAGTCGGCGCTCAAAAAAACAAAATAAAAACACATCTGTCCAATTAGAGATGGGAGTCATTGTTATCTGTCTCATTATGAAGAAATCATGAAGGCTTCTTATTTCTCTTTAGTGGCATTTGATGTTTCGCTATGTCAACAAATGAAGAGGGGACAAGTATCCATATTTTAAGACAGCGCTGTAAACAGGTTTTTTTTCTCCTTTTTTCCTTTTTTTTTTTTTTTTTTTTTTTTTTTTTTTTTACATGCACTGTCAATTACCCAGTGGCAGAGTAGCAAAGCAGAAACAGCAGAGCGCTGTGCTGGCTGGCTGACTGGGTGACTGGCTGGGTGGCTGACTTGGTGGCTGACTGGCTTGTCTCTTGGAAACATGTGAAATATGATTTACATTGAGAGCATGTTGTAGCAAACCCTAGCCCACGGTATGCATATTCCCCCATTGTTTGTGACAGTTGGTTGTACCTGCGCCGGGGGGAAGAGCGCCAAGTAGGCATCCGACTTTGCATTTCAGTGGCTGAGCTCAGGGTCAGGAGCACATCTGGTTGACTGGGAGGTTTGTGTGTGTGTGGTGTGTCATATCTGTGTTTCAGATTCCATAACTTGCACGCACAGACACATACACATACGCACACACACACACACACAAACGCACACATAGATTCCCGAGCTCACTTGTTGCAGTGCAGCCGGAGTCTGTGTGTATAAAGCAGCAGCAGCAGCCACGGCGGCACACAAACAGCAAACCCTGCACACCGGTGCACTCCTACACAAACAAACAAACACACCTGCTGCTCCTGGCAAGTCGCTCTGACAATCAGCCGAAGGAGGGAAGGCAAACAAAACAAACAGTTTAATTTACATGACAGTAGCCTGCTTTACATTAGCATGCCGTGGCAATGATAGAGTGAAGCTCTGCTGGAAACAGCAGGTAATGAAAAGTGATGGTCCTATTTGCGGTATACTGTAAGTACAGGAATGGGAAGCTTGAGCAGTCAGAACTAATAGCGTGCACAGTGCTGCATGTCTCCCAGACAGTCCTTTTGGTGTGCTGTTTTCTTTTTTTTATAAGAAGAAAAAAAAACCTACTCTCCCAGTCCTTTCTAAAATAACTAATTTTTCAGCATTGCAGAATAAATATGAGCAATTTGTTATGGTGAAGAATTCAAGATGTGTACATGTGTTAAGTGAAGAGAGGAGTGTGTGTGTTTTGTTTTTTTTTTGTTTTTCTTTTCCTCCCAAACTTTCCTCTTTTAAGACAGAACATGAAATGTTTATGCAGTTTGTGCAAAAACAATTCATGTGCAATTTTAACGAGCAATTAACCTCATCAATAAATAAGTAAACAGTGCTTTGGCCGGTTTGTAATTGTGTGGAATGGTATTTGTGTCTAGAGACTGCTGTATTTGTACTTGGTAAGTTCTATTTCTGCGGACATGTATGCCATGTGTGTTAAGTGTGTGTGTGTGTGTGTGTGGTTTGCGGGTGGGTTTGGTTTGTGAATGTGCAAATGCAGCTTGCATGTTTGTGTTTTTGTAGATGATAACATACACTCCTCTTGTCACATGTTTGCAGTAATACTATTTGTGTGTATGTGTGTGTCTGTACATGCGTGCTTGTGTGTGTGTGTGTGTGTGTGTGTGTAATGGCTCCAGTGGTCTGCTCCTCATGTAAAGAGATAGCATCTTCCCACAACAGATCAATAAGGGAATATTTCGAGAATCCCTGTCTCTGTCTCCGATTTAAGCAAACCGTGTGTGTGTGTGTGTGTGTGTGTGTGTATGCGCGCACATGTGCATACAAGAAGGTGAAGAATACTCAGACTGACAGCCTCACTTGTGTTCTGGTGGTTGGACTGAACTTGGCTGCCATTATTAAACCTATTGGCATATTATCAAGACGGATAAGAAGAGGCGTAGAGCCACATTTAGTTTTGGCCTCTGAGGCTGCACGTGTTTGATTTGTTTCCCATTTGTGACACGTTCATCAATCAATGTGAAAACACTCTTGATGTCACATCAACATTTGTGGAACGTGTGACATGACTACAGAACTATATTGTCCTCTCTGGATACATGCGCACACTTCTACTGCTGGTATGAAATACTGACACAAATGTGGATACGCTCTGTCTCCACTACCCCCAGTCCTCACCTAGCTTGTGTCTACTTGCTGTAAATTGTCCTAAAGGGACACAGCCACAGATGATTTATGGTGCCAGATATGATTAGATCCCATGTATTTTTACACAATGGACACATTTTTGCATGTGGCGCCTTAAGTGGAAGCCAGTAATCATTAACGACTGGATAAACAACGTCTTCCCAGCTTATTAAAATATAGCCTCATGTTTCCTTCCCATGACTGTCGTGGCAGCAGCACCTTGGCAACAGAAGACAACCCTCTCTGAGTGCATGTGAAAATATTTATTTAAGAATGTATAATATGTCTGCGGAAGGCCGATATGTGTCAGAGCATATGGAATGGACTCTGAATTAAAGCCCTGACTGACTGGTTGACAGCTCAAATGTGTTTTTCTTGAACTGTATACAGCTATTTAGGCTGTCCTTTACTGGATCATTAGCACATTATTGACAGCGTATTAGCACAGGTAAAAAAAAGTTATACAAATAGAGTCCGTAATAAGGTACTTGGAAAGAATCCGTAGAAACAGGTCAGCTTGAATTTTTCGCTCGTTTGATATCGTCTCTATCATAGTGTATGGGGGGTTACTCTACAGTGAATGGTGATCAGTAAGAAGGTGTTTTTCAAGTAGCTAATTTAGCTGTTTCTGTTAACTTGCTAACGTAAGTGTTTTTTCATCCTATTGTGTGAGGTCTTCGATTTGCGCGTTTGGTTCAAAACTACTAAAATTCAGGCAAAACTTCATAATAGAAAATGATTTATCAAAATAGGTGCCAAATAATTTTATTTTCAGTGAACTTACTTTAATAGTGTGTAATTCTTGTCCCAAGAAAACAAGGTATTTAGTGGGGGAGCTCCACTGCACTGTTATGGTCATGGGACCTCTTCGACAAACACAGCCTTTGAAAATACCAGAGAAAGTGTGTTAAAGCTGTGTACATGTAGTACATAGAGTATACTATGTGTTTACTTCATCCCCAGCTAATTTCTTTATGCCTTTTGACCTGCTCAGTCTTTGCTCTTGAGAATATCCAGACCTGTTGGTACGGTTTGCACACACACCCTTTATGTCTCACAGAGGTTGCACACACAGAGTTCAAGGTTAGTCTCCAATTCAGCTCAGCCCAGCTCACAGATAATTGTCAATAAAATTGATCTTTCTATTTTTTTTTACTCTGCTCATATTTTTTCCATCTGACTCCCTCCCCCAGACACTTCCCTTCACTCTCTCACTCCACTCTCCTTTGCCTCTGTCCTTCTCTTTTCATCTTAAGCCAGATAAGTCTGCCTCGACTGCCAAGAGCACCGAGTATCACTGCCTGCTTTTTTTCCCTCCTCTTATGTTCTTCTCACAGTGCGCTGAAGCCATGTCGCAATTTCTCAGGGAGTTTTGATGCCTGGATGTCTCCTGTCCGGGTCCATCTCGTCTGAGCTGCAGTGCCGGCCCTATACGATCTGAACTGCGCTGCCTCGCTGCAGGTCAGCCTTCACGGCCGATTAGTGTCGAAGCGCCACTTTGGTCACAAGTTGTCGGGAGCGCTTATCGTGAAGATCAACAGCGATCAGTCTCGCTGCTGCACTCTCTCTCTTCCAGTCCTCTACATCTCCTCCCTCTTTCTCTTTCCTTTCTGTTTTCTGCCCTCTCCCCTTTTGGCATTATCCCCCCTCCCCCCTTTGTGTTTTTCCTCCCAAATCACCATATTTCTATCTATATCTTATCATTGTCATCCCTTCTTTCTTCTACTTCCCCCAGTGCCGTGTCTCTTGCTGGATCCAAACAGCCTAAAAATGCTTTTCCTTCTAAACAACTCCTCTTATTGGAAAAAAATCGTGGGGTCAACTAAGGAATAAGGATAAAACGACATTCTGTTGAGATTCTGATGTAATCTTACTTGGGCTATTTCAGCCTGTAATGTCAGGTGTAACTTACACGGTCTGCTTTGCTGTGTAAAATAAAGCAGTGTAACCTCCTCTGACGCATATGAAGGAGGTTACAGGAGACAGAAAACAGTGTTTCCTAACATTTACAGGATTGTCTCGCTATTATCGTGGCAGCTGTTAAATTGTTTCCCAGCACAGTAAATTAATCCAGATATTATTTTGACCACCCCTTGCATGTCTCTGCATTTCCTCATATATTCATTGCCTGCACCTTCTTCTTTATTCGTTTCTTCCTTTCAAAATGGCTGAGAAGAGAAAAGTCACCTTTATAATCACAAAATAAATGAAAAAAAAAAGACTTTCTATATATGAATATATGACGTGACGTTTATATGAATATATGTCACTGTTGGTAATGTTTAAA
>OMNW01010267.1:3911-18327 GCA_900303245.1 Selene dorsalis
GAGGTGGTGCGGGTTTGTCCGGGAAGCCCGCGCCGCGCCATCGCGACCCGCCTCTCCTCCGGATCCGCAGGTAAAGGCATCCGATGCAGCAAATAGACCCACAAGCGGCAGGATACACAATTTATAGTCAATAAGTCGTTTTTCCCTCGGTTCACATCAGCACTTAATCTGATGGAGGCTGACATGCGGCTGTGTGCACCAAGTGGCTGCACGAGACAGTAAAGTCACATAAAGAATCAGAGGAGCACCTCATTACCCCACATAACAAACTCCTTTATGAGTTCATGACATCAGGCTTCAGAGGGAGGCGCAGGGGCCACCAGGGTCTCCAGGAAATTTAATTGAGGTGATTAAATGTAGCAGTTGATTGCAATTTTCAGTTCCCAGGACAAAGAGCCCCTTCAGCAGCAATGTAGATGTTCAGATGGGTGAACAGGGTGGGACATCACTGACTGGTATTAATCAGACACACACAGATACTACTCCTAATCTTCCATGACAACATCTAAGTTGAAAAATCTCCACACACACTCACACACTCATAAAGAGGGGTACTGGAGGAAGAAAGATCACCCAGACACACAGCTGCAGCATCACAGTCTATGGCTTCTTCTCTGATACGCATAATAAAACAGCTGTTTATCTCTCAGCCTGTGAAGATGTTTCAGTCACTGAAGCCTGTTCCACTGCTGGTGTAATTCATAAAGTAGATATTGACCTCGCTGTGAAGGAAGCGGCGATGAAACAGTGTTTAACATAACACGAAGCGCTGTCTGATGATAAATAATGAGCATCACTGGAAGCTGCACAGAGCGTGATAGGATTTGTTTACCCCACACCGCTGGCTTTCCTGTGGCTTTGGTAATGAATAACACCTACAGCTTTATCTCCAAACATGTAAGTGAATGTGAGCGCTTGAGCTGAAAACACTTCCAGTCAGTGATGAATGTGGACGCTCCTCTTTGATGCAGCTGTAGGTGTTAGATTTGGGAATAAGGAAACGAGAGTTTTCTATAAAAGTTTTTTTTATGAATTGCTAAATGAGCAGAAACGTTTGTATTCAGTTCTCAGCGAGAGGAGGAAACGTAAAGGTGGGACTGAGCTGCAGCGCCAGGGAGAGCCTTTTTCCTCTGCCGAGACGGATTAATGATATAACCTCCATCTCCCCTGATAATTTGGAGCTCCAAATTAGGCCCATAAGTTTCCAGTGTCAAGGTTATTTCACCTATTGCCCATGAAATCTCAGCCGTTCCTCATCACACAAGTCAAATAAGCCAATACTGCTTATTTACTGACCATTTTTCTTGCGTTATTGATTTCCTATGAGCATGACACACACAAGCCTGTTTATTTGCAGGTTGGTGGACGGAGCCTGAAATTCATCACCGCTGTAGAACTAAACAAAGTCGTGGTGCAGTGCAAGTGGTGCACAGTGTTACAGTGCATTGTTTAGTAGCTTTATTGTATATCTGATCTTGTTTTGACCTCTTTATCTTAATGCTGCACTACTCTACATTTCTGTCAGCAGTGGCTCCGGCGTGTGTCTGATGTCAAAGGCGTTGATGACAGTGACAGTGACAGTGAATCATCACTCCCTTCACTGTTCCCCCTCACTTGTGTGTGTTTTAACGTCCTTCATATTGCACTGATTCGACGGATCACAGCTAGTATGCTTTGAGCTCTCACCAGAAGAGTTTCCTGTCACATCAGTGAAACAACTCTGATAAAGTTGGTACCCCACACACACACACACACAAACCTTCAGACTGCTGAAGCTGTAGTCCAGCCACTCCCAAACTCAAAATCAGGAGGTTTTCTGGGTCCCACCCAAACTTTAAATCTGAACCCTATAAAATAAAGTCGGTGCAACTTTAAAGAGGAACTACTCAAGATTTATACCCCAATTAAACAGCTTCAGAGTAACTGTGATGGTTAGATAAATGACTTGTAACTTGTTACAGGGAGAATGGAGGCTCTCTGTCTTCCACCTGGCGTCTCCGACCCGGTGTCTCAGCTCTCCACTCAGTGGCACCAGGACATAAACGCACTCCGCAATCTCTTGTTTACAACAGTTAAGACTACACAAATATACACCTCGTGAAACATATATGATATATAACGTTATCCAACGCGTCACAGATTGCCTCCTGGCTGACTTTGTTGAAAACAAATGCACGTGGCCTGGAGGAGGGTTAGCAAAACAGAGGAAAAGCGGAAGGACTTGCATAGTTCCTCTTTAAAGTTAAATAAATTAAGATGTGTCACTGTTCTACAAGATAAACTCCACCATCCTGTGAGATTGTGCTACGCTGAGCTAACAGTCATCAGGGAAAAGAATGACTGTGATTTGCTGCACAAGCCCAATGATAAAAGGGTTAGAGGTTGGAAATGCTGCACTTCAGACTTGCAGACTCAGAAGCAGACAGATCAAGAAGTGACAAAAAGAAACTCTTGCAGGGTTTAAGGCATTATTCCTCAAACACTGTCAGGAGTAGTGAAGGGTTTTCCTCCTGCTCGTCTTCAAAGGTTATATAGGCTCATTCCCATTCGACTGCTTGTGTCATGAATTTCATTCATCGTGTCCTATCACAGTGGATGATTTCCTTCCTCCCTGTCCTATAAATTGGTAGACTAAAGCAGTAAAGCTGACAGAGTCATGGGTTTTACTTCACTAACTCTGCCAAGGTCAGGGTGTGTTCCTCGTGTAGCTCAGTATGTGGAGCAGGACAGTAACACTGCAAGATTAGAGTTTGGTTCCTGTAATGCTGCAGGGTCGTACCCTCTCTCAGGAGCAGCGTTAGGTCCAGTGGTTAAGTTGACACTAGAGGCTGGCTAATGGGTTTTTAAAGACCAGTATGATAATGATAATTTGGAACAGGAAAAAGCCCATACTTGATTCTTCTGCTGAGATCCCACCAACCCATGTGAAAGAAAGTCAGACAATGGCGGCACTGTAGCTCCTTCAGCTGCCATCTTCAGTGTGATAAATAAGAAAAGATTAATTCATTATAACTTATGACTAAAATACATTAGATATGTTGTATTAAACAGATAAAAAGCTATTGAAATCTACTCCAACTGTCGGTTCAGGCCAAGTGCTTTGATTGGACAGAGGACACTTCATAAGTGTTGATATGGAGTACAATCTTAGATTGTAATAAACTTTACAAATATTAATACATTTTCAGAAAAAGCATTTGAATTAAATGATGTTTCCTTGTCAGACGAGGATACATCAGTGCACACCTGAGTGCTTGGGCCAAGTCACAGCCAGTGCAATGCTACATCACTACCTCTCATGTGATATTAAGTGAGTCATTCAATTTGCATGTATATTCAAGTGAATATTAAAGAGTTAAGAATAAATCGGAAACAAATGTTATCATCACAGATGCTTTATGGTTAAACGGGGTTGATCACAGTGAGGTCAGTCTGCAACATTTGTACCATCATTTCCTTCTGCAGCAGCCTTGTGAATAGACCAACACTGTTTTTTAATAAAACCATTTTACAGAATTGAATGGAACATTGATTAAATATCGTTTTTTTAACAATGGGCGATGTTCTGCATTGACCAGGATGATTTACAAGTTACATTGTTATATTCGTCTCTAGGCAGGGAGAAGACCTTTCCTCCTCTGTCTGTATTGTATCCAGAACAAATGTCGTGGGCAGAAATGAACTGAAGACAGGTCAGATAAGACGCTCAGCTAATCCAGTGTTTATCTTGAGATCACAAAGGTTTAGCCTTTACCCGACCTCATCACCAGAATCAATTATTGATGTTTTTTTCTTTTTAATGAAACAAAAAATCTATTTTGCAGTTAAAGTGTAAAATCTGTTGTACATTGATGCTGGCACTTCTCTTTGGCTGTCTCATATGTAATCACATGGACGCTGATATCTGAAGAAAAATGTGAACAGATATAACCACTCGTCCACAGGTCTGCTGTGTTTCAGTGTAATACGTAATCACCAGAATTATATGAAGTTACATTTTATTTAAAATATAAATCATCTCAGGTACACAATGACAATAACTCGACTGAACGGTGCCACAATGCAACACACTTTGGTCTGTCCCTGGTGACTGATGGAGGCCAAACATTTTGCCATACACATTCATTAGAAAAGCAATGGCTTTATAATGAACTGCTGTTTGCTTGTACACTGTAAAATTCACTGTCTTTGTTTGAAGTTTCCCCGAATAAATTGACACTACACCTCATGTGTGATCTCTCTCCCGTCACAGACCGTGAGCCCAGCAGCAGCAGCTACAATGTTTCTTCAGGTACCTTCTACAGCTGCGTCAGTCAAATCACTATCGGTAAGTCACCTGGAGCTTTTGTAGAAAAAAAAAAAAAAAAATCTTGCAGAGAATGCACACGTGCACTGTGTCCCTCAAGAGAGACTTTCGGGTCTGCTCCATCTACTGGACCTCAATCATTCAGCCACTGTGTTCCTCTAATGATTGTGGTCTGTCATCACCATCCCTGCACACAAGTCAGTCTCAGTCCAGACTGTTTTGCTTCTTCTTCTTCTTTTGTCTATGAGAGCAGGATGTCCCTCAATAACTCACACGTACCCTGCACTTCTTCACCTGTTCTTCTTGCACTCATTGAATAGTATAAGCACCTCATGACTGCTTACTTCAAGGTTAAGGTGCTGTTACTCGCACTACAAGCGCAAGCTGCTTTTCATAAAAGCATCTGTCAAATGAGTAAAAATATAAACATAGACTGTTCCTATTGGTCTCAGTCTTTTGGAGTGTGTGTGTGTGAAGGTAGTGACTCTGACAGTAACCCAGTCCCCATAGACCATAGTTCCCATCTGGTTACATTTTATTAAGGTCTGAAGTCATATGTTTGAGTGACAAGTAGGTGAGCAAACAAACCAGCTCCACATCTACACACTGGTTCATTTTTGGGATTAGCTGGGAATTGGGGGGTGGAGTCAGAGATGCCAAGATGGCAACAGTGGAGCAGCTCACTCCACATGGCGCCTTTTAAAGACGATCTCTTGTGATTGTATACGTTACCGTCAGGCTCCAGGTGTTGGGAAGTACCCAGCTTCTCCACATCTGACAAATGTTCTTAAGGGATGTCACTAGACAGAGTTTGACGATGAAGAAATCCTGGGTGTGTTATTAAACAGTGAGCTTCCCCAGGACCTTGTGTCTGAGGCTCAGGCTATGTTAGCTGCTGCTAGCACAACAGACTGTCAAGTTGTGGGTGATTCAGCTGCCATGATGAGGAAGAAGAGCGTGTGGAATGAAAAAGAGGATATCTCTCTTTTTTAAGAAAAGACTGTGCATCATGAGTCTGTCAGTTTAATAGATGTCCAGCGCTCACAACCTGGCACTGCTTTTTACTTTTGTGGAGGCAAGTTTGTTTATTCAGCACCAAGCAGACATACTGTAAACCAGGCATCTCCAAACTATTCCTCAAAGGGCCGGTGTGGCTGCAGGTTTTCTTTCCAAACAAGTGGCAGCACACCAGACCTGACTCATTTAATCAACTGATCTCAGTCTTCAGACAGCTGATTGGTCAAACTGTGTGTTCTTGTTTGGTTGGAACAAACACCTGCAGCCACACTGGCCCTTTGAGGAATAGTTTGGAGATGCCTGCCGTAAACCAACTCAAAGGACAGATGCATGGAAATACATTCAAATTGAGTGAATACATATTATCATCAATCATATTATGATTGAATATAAGTTCAACAGAACCTATTTTCCTAAACGCACCACAGATTTTTATCACATCAGTGTCAGCCTCTTTCAGCTGCACCGTGACATTTTCCATATGCAATCTCACTGTAGGAAACTTAGTAAGAAAAATCATCAATTAATAATATCATAGTTTGTATTTATACATTATCCACACCACTTGCGAGTAGTATATCCTGTGACGCCCTGCCCACTGTGCGGCTGGCGGTGGTCCAGGCCCAAACTCAGCAGGCTGTTGACTGACATGGGGGTATCATCAGAGATAGATCCCTGGTGTGGTGAATGTAACAAGAAGCTTTCACTGTAAGACCAATGTATTCTAACTAAAAGATGAGAGAAATGAGCAGGTTCAGCTGTGAAAGCAGAGCGTGTGTGAGTGGCTCATGTTTTGTGTTGTATCTGCCAATGGAAAAGATGATACTAAAAATAAATGGTTGTCAGCAACTTAAGAGTGGAGAGTGAGAGAGCTCCTGGAGCAGGTTTTATAGCCTGAAAGGCCCAGGTGAACCGCATCAGCCGACAGCACCCCTGTCAATCAATAGAGAGCTGGAACGAGTCCTAAACCCAGGAACTGAATTAGCACTTTAGCACTTCCTGCGCTTTGTCCCGAAGGCTGTCTTTGTGTTTTCTTTCTTTTTTTTTTTAAATAGATTTTTGTTTAGAAGACTAAAATAAGGTCTTTGTTTACTTCAAGGTCAAGACCCTTTTCACATTTTTATTCTGCTACAGAATCTAGCGGCCCTGAATCTCTAAGCTCTAAAAGGTCAGTTGCTAACAAGTGTCTAAATGAGAGTACAGAGGTTGTCAGGGACGTTAAATGTCATCACAGTGAACATGAAAACCGATCGAGTCACCAGTCCACTGTTACAGCCTTGTATTTTAGCCTCACACACATCATGAAGTGGTTCATTGGATCCTGCTGAACCATCCTCCCAGTGTCATCCTCTGTTGTTTATTTTCTCTTGCTGTCCAAAAGATGCTGGAAACATGCCACTTGCTTTTAGTTTGGGGAACCAGGGTGATGCTTACTATAGGGTTAAACTCCAAAATACAAAAATACATCCTCCCTGCAGATGTGTATTGTCTCCTGAGATGATTCAGGACAACCCCCAAGACAGTCACGATCTGTATAGGCACTGTGTTATGCTAAGCTTTGTACAAAATGACTGTGCACATTACAAGGTAAATGTGTAATAAAAAAAAGCAGTAACATTTCAGAGAGCTCACTGCTGAGCTGTATACTTAAATTATAAGCTCTCTGACAGCAGGCCGGAGGGGACGACAGCAAATTAAATATTTCCTTTGACATGTTCACTCTGTGTGCGTCTGGGGTTTTCGACAGCAAATAATGCATTGCTGATGAAGCTGTCCCAAACTACTCTCCAGACTGCCACACTGCTGCAGCCTCCTGCCATTTTCAATATTCAGACTGCGCTTTTTTAACTTTTTTTTTTTTTTTTTCGATGACTGTTACAGCGGTGCCTGTTTAGTGAGAGAATCTGGAAGCTTGATACTGTGACAGTGAAGACTTAGCCTCAGGGTTCAGCTCAGGTTGTGCTGCTGCTGCTGCTGCACGCAGGTGTCCCTCTCTTCTTCTGTGCTAAATTAAAAAAAAGAGAAAAAAAAAAACTAATGAAGTGCTGAGGGAGAGCTTTGGTCCACTGAGACTCGCCCTTCTGGTTTCACAAAGGGAAAGGGTATAGTCTCGCTGTGAGATCAAAAAGAGCTGGTGTGCAGCCTGTGATTTAAAAGCCCCCCGTCCTTGTTTGAGAGGAAAATACTCGTCAGCATCACCGTAGGTTCTTAAAAGTTCTAATCGATTATAATTGTCCATTAAATCCAGCCTCTCTCATTGTTGTAGGAATTTGCTGCAGCTGTGCGGCTGATAGACAGAGCTAATCTCCAGCCTGTGGCACGAATTCACTGAAGGATGACGTGAGAAACAAATGCAGCATGTTGTAATCTGTGCAGCGCCGACTGACTCTACATTCATACTGCTGAGAGCTCAGTTTAGGCCTCTGCAATATTATTTGATATTTCAACATTTGCCGCAACCGATTGAATTCATGTTTCGGAGCTGGAGGAGCAGGGCTGTGCTGACTCTGTGCTTTTTGGTTTATCAGCTTTATTGTGTGAGTTACTGAAGATTCAAGGCAGCTCAGACTGTTTATAAAACAGACATTTATTGACAGTCTTATAGATGTTTTGGTACACTGCACAGTACCTACAGTTTTTAATCACTCCAACCCTACTCTACTCACCTACAGCAGCTGTTCACTCTGATTCTGCTCTAAATACAGTATCCGTGTTTAAAAGGGAAGATGAATAACTGGAATGGCAAACTGAGACCTAGGAGGCAGAGTGATTCCATGAAGCTGTAAAATGCTGCTCTGTCTCCAAATGACCTCAGAATGACATATCAAATGACAGATGTCATTGTCGGTGCAGCCATGTTTTCATTGCAGTCTTGTGCAAAATATTGCTTTTTCTCTAAAACTCAACAGAACACAGTGGCAAATGGGCTGTTTCCATCAAAGGATAATGATGATAATGACAATGATTAATTAAATCTCACTGAGACCTGAGGACAAGAAGAGGTCACTGCACATTGCACCATTCAAACATACAAATTCAACGAACATGTAAAAATACAAATCTAAAAAATACATCCTCAAAATGTGTCCAGTGCTGTGACTTAAACTTAATATTTTAAATTATATAACATTAAATAACAATATCAAATAGAATAAAAAATGAGTAAATAAACCAATCAATTATTTAAATTTTCATTAAAACTAGATATTATGAGCAACACACCAACCAACCGAGAACATGTAAGGTTGTTGTGTAAATTAGTGATAGTTACAAAAAGGGCAGCACAACTTCTTCTAAAAATGAAGTGAAGGTGATTCATTCTTTTGGTTGTTTACTCAAATCAATCCAACATAACTTTATTTCTAACATGATTTTTTGATCTTAAGTTCCAGTGGCGTGTGGTGACTTTCACAGATAGGTAAGCAGAGCCAAAGGCCCCCACCCCACAACCAGAAATCACTAATTCAAGTTGTTTAATTAACCCTCCACACTAAAACACACAATTTCATGTGTGTGTGCTGCCCGTCTTTCCTCCTAATTTTCAGCTTTCAGAGCTACCTCAAACCCTGACCCAGAAGAAGCCGTTAACAGCTGCTCCACACTTCACCTGAACTCTGAGTGCTCACACATGTTGACTGCTGTGGCCAGTCTACATGAGAAATGATTCAACGTCTACCTTTATACTGTATGGAGCTTTAACGCAAACGTCTACCTTTATACCGTATGGAGCTTTAACACAAACGTCTACCTTTATACTGAAGGAGCTTTAACACAAACGTCTACCTTTATACCGGATGAGATCTTCATGTCTAATATTTGACTGTATGTGTGCTACTGCTGCTCACAAGTATCTGTTTATTGGGCTCTGACAGTCTCTCTATGATTGCTGTTGACACTCAGCTCAAACCTGTCACTGCACAGAGTAGCGTGTGGCCCAGATACCTGCACCTGCATTTTGTTGTCTTACCTCTGAGGGCGTCAGGAAGTGCAGGAGCTACATATCTGGGCCTCTCTCTCCTTAGAGAGCCACGTGGGCACTTTTTTTTGATGACTGCGACATAGATATTGCTTAGAACACACTATGTCCAAAAAGGCTGCCGTGAGTTTTGGAGGTCATTCAGATACATGCCAGGTGTAGATTACTGCCTCCGCCCCTCCCGCCTATTCAGGTGACTTTCACGGGATGTTGAAGATCACTGAATGTTATTCTTAATGTCATTTAAAAGGAAAAATGTGTAGTCAGTTAATGACTGTTTTGAATAGACTTTTAACTCTATAAGCTTCATTATAAACCATTAAATTTCCTGAATCAGCTTTGTACTTGAACACATCTAAGGTCACCCATCAGTGATGCTGCTCACTCCCATTGGTTGTTATGGGTGTCTGCTCCATATTCTTTTGCTGCTCATAACTGGAACACAAACAAAAAGAATAGTGATAATATTCATTGTCAGTGTTTCTTTTCTCCCCATCAGAGGAAGAGGCAGAATGTCTGAATAAGTCAAGCGCTTCACCTCAGTGGTGCATTTTCCACAGTTTTCCAAAAAGCTTTGATTTATTAGGATTTACACTAATGTCCAAATATCTAAACCTTAAGCTGTTCCATTTCAAATGAACCCTGTCTTCCAGTTCTGCCACACATTCGTCATCAGTGGTAAATCTGATCCTTAATCAAAGCAGAGCTCAGTAGGTCATCTGATCTGATGACCTTATGTTGTGGATGATCTTGACCTCTAACCGTTTTATGAAGGTGCTAGATTTATGTTTGTTCCTACCTAGACCGTGCAATGACTATCCTGCAGCTGGAGACAGTGGTGGTCACGCTGCTCTGCAGCCTCTCTCAGTTTGCTGTAGCTCCACATGAACTAGTTTTCCACCTGAGCACAACGAGAAGCACTGTAATAAGCCAGAGTCTAAAGGGGGTGGAGTTACCCTGTGACCTGCCTCCAGGCATGGGGACAGGAAGTGGCAGAGGAGAGTGTGGTCTGGTGGAGGGAGATAGACTTTAGCAGCAAATCACCAATGTAAAATTAACCATTAGATGACAATTTATATTTGATGTTTATACTTGATGGATGTTACTAGATCTACCACAGCATATAGGATAAGCTGTGAGAATATTCAATACTGGAAATTGCCCGTCTTGATCAACAACTCAAAACCGAAGGTACTCGAGTCTGTAACATTGATCGGGAATGCTCTGTGTAATTATCTGGAGTATGGTAATGAAGCCTCTGTGACCTGCAGGTAGCTATCCGTATTATTTATTCCTGTTAGTTTCACAGTGATGTTTACAGTGCATGTGTAGTTCCAGCTTCCAGTCCCAGCCTAAGCCACTGTAATTTGTAACAATAAAGCAAACCTGAGACAGTTCAAAAAGATGAAAAGAAAATCTTCAGCATAGCAATAGTTTTATGTGGATTGAATCAAGTCTCAGTGTGTTGTGGTTCATTTGATTAAAGAGAAGTTGTTTGTGTGTCTGTTCAGCGCTTAAAGTGAAGAAAAAATCTCTGCTCCGGGCTGAATGTGTCGAATGACTGAGCTGTTTTTGGATGTTTTATAATTTAGAAAATGAAAGAGTCCAGAGCTTACAGTGCCAGATCTTATGGCAGAGATGAAGCAGGCTACAAAGGCTTTTTGAAATCTCACAATAAGTCATATTTTCACTCATTTTAAGGCACAGATGTAGAGCTGTCACAGTCATGAACTTTTAGTTGATTATTAATTGCTGTACAAATAATTGTGATTAACGATTGAATTGTCTTTTTCTGATCATTTTATGTCTCTTTTATAGTATAAACCTAAACACAGTTTAATAATACACATGCACCTTATGAAGAAGAAGAGCCATTTATTGGCTTTGCAGCTAAATCCATGATGCTAATGTCAATACATGTTCATTGAAATGTGGTCATCAAATATTAGAAATGAAGCTCCTCCAGATAAACAGTTTGTGGCACTACACTCATGTGTCATTAAACCATGGCAGAAGCAACGTGATGATGTAATTAAAATCAAACCTCAAACGGTGGAAAACGACAAGGAAATAGTGATGAAATGTGACATTTCTGTTAGTTTCATCCAGCTGTTTTTACACAGATGAATGGAAACCATTTTTACTACAAAATGATTGAGGTCAGTTCAAATGACTGTGATCAGGCGATTATGTAATGATTGACAGGCCTGCACAAGTGTTTTGATAAACTAAAGCAGAGTCATTTACTGTGCTCCATGACTGGTTTTGTTTGTAAAGCTCCACACAGCAACCGATGTTTGTTTCTAATTTGCAGAAGAACAGTGAGATTTCTTCTTGCCAGAAAAGGTTGTACTCTACAAAGTCCCCTCGGGGAAAATAAAGACCTTCTCGGTGTTCTAGTTTCTGTGCAAGTGCTGACTCGTGCACAAACATTATTTTGGGGACGCCCAGCTGAACGTGTTTGCGCTCCGCGGTGTGAAAACCCCTTTTATTCTTTGAGGAATTCGAGGCTGCAAAAGATGTGCAGCTCATGATTTATCCTGCAGCTGGCAGCGCACAGTGAGCAGCGAGCGGCGGCTCTCAGAGGCTGCCAGGCGTTCCCCCCACTCTGCTATTGATCGGCCGGTGTTTGCTCACTGCTGATGTTCCTCTAAAATCTGCTAGGCTTTGTGTTTCACAGGAAACCAGGGGTGGGCGGGTTGAGTTCCTTTGTCCCACCTGCCCCCTGGTGTGTTACGTAACAATGTGCAGAAAATCCTAAATTTCCATACATACTATCACAAGTCAGGTTTAAAAAGTTTTAATGAAACAATTCAAAAGAACTAGACCTATGTTTCATATGATGTTCAGATGCGTTTTTACATTTTAATTTTGCATCTTAATCATTTCATTGCTCGCTTGGCAATGACATCATATCCTCTGTGTGTCGGTGCTGTTTACACCTCGGGGGTTTTTCAAGATGAGGTGCGGTGAGACTGGTTCTGACTTTCAAGTCCCAGCAGAGTCAAGGTTTATAAAGTCTAGACTCTGGTGAGCAAAGCAAACAGATGCACAAATCAGGGAAACAGAGAAACAAGCAAAGCAAATGTGATCTCAAGAAATGAGGTTCACAACGGCAGAGCCAGTTGAAAGAGGTGGTGCATTTTGCAAAGACAGGACCACTGGCAGCCGCTTGAAACGTTTAATTCGGTAGAGTACTGTGTTTAATATAATAAAACAGAGCCAGATGTTAATGCCAATTAATTCAGACTGAAGGCCATTTTCTCTTTTAGATGATTTGTAGCGTCGTTTGTTTGTCTGAGTTAAAAAAAAATGGCGACACCTAGAGAGGAGCTTAAGAAAGCAGGCTGATTTAAGACAATCAGTAAATGCATAAAGTGTTAACATGATATATATATATATTTCTGAAATGAGAACAAATAATTTATTGAGCATGGCTGCAGCAGGTTTGGCATCAGGCTCTGTCTCAGTTATTCATTCCTTGAAAAAATGATCAGCTTGACAGACCTAACAGGAAATGAAAGCAGACCCCCCCCCCTGCAGGTGATCATAGAGACAGAGCCCACAGGTGGATGCTGGGGAGGTGGTGGGTTTGCAAAACTTCATAGGCAGCAGGAGCAGCAGCATTGCCAGGGATGAGCAGGTATAGGGGGTTTGAGTAACCCGCCCTATTTGGAGAGGAGATCATGTGACTGATCAGCTGATCAGGAGGGGCACAGCTTGAGTTGTCTCTGCCTGAACTATCTTCGCAGGCTTTGCATCATCCTGTATATATAAAACACTGTAGAGGCCCTGCCATATGATATTATTACAATACTTGTGTCTCATTGTGATATTAAAAATATTGCAGTACGCTGCTATATATTGCAATTTATTACCTTTCAACTGCAAATAATGTCTCCATATGAAAACTTTATGGACATCTGTTTTTTCTAATAAGATCAACTTCTTGGTCTGTTCAAATCGATACTTGGCATCCGTACGTTGATACAATACTGCCATGTAAAATATCACAATACTATGATATATCGATTTCTCCCCCAACCCTACTATTGTCCCAAAATGGATTTAATTTAAGTTGCCAGTGAGAGAAAACCGAGAGACAACTGTTTGAGATTAAAGATAATTAACAGTGTCACTTTGCCATGATGTGTTTAGCTAAAGGAAGAAACAAAATTGGCAGCCAGCTCAGAGCTGATCCCAGGTCTGTGACTGGTCTCGGAGGCCTTGTGAAACAGACTGAGACCGAGGGACAGCTGAGGTGAAATCGAAGGCCGGTGACGAGCCGAGCTGCTTCAGCAGTCTGCAGGAAAACTGGCATTTGCTCTTCTCCTGTCAACCGTGGATAAAAGAAGGAAGCTAAAGAGCCGTGCAGCCCGCTGTCTGATGAACACCCCAATACACATCCGCTCATTAAGATCCAATTCACAAATTCACAAATCTCCAGTGATCGTATAGAGGTACAAACATGTGCAGGGAACATCTACATGGTTACATAACAACATCTGTCACGTCTAGATGTCTAATGTGATTATTATTAGCGCTACTACTTTTAAAAGAAGGTTATGATATCTACATGGTGTGTGTGTCTCTGACTGTGGTGTGTAAACACTGTATCAGATTGCTGGGTAGTTCCTGATCACATTTTTCTGGATGTGGGCTTGTGTTTTAATGCTGTTGACAGCTTCTACCAGCAGAGGGCAGCAATGCTGAAGAGATTACTCTCATACTTTTGACAGTTAACTAAGTCCAGAGAGTAGATGCGACAAATTTCCTTCATGACCATGTATAGAGATGAACAACAGCTGTAATATGTCACTGTAGAGACACCTAATCCAAGAACTGATGGACAGCTTGGATCATTATTGTTTCACAAATATCAAAATTTCACTGGTTTCAGTTTCTTAAATAACACAATTTGAGGATTTGTTTCTCATATATGATTGTTAATGTCATATTTTCTGGTTTGGATGTTCTATGTCCTCACTCTGGTTGTGGTCCTCCTCCTCTAGGGTTTGACTGCGGGGGTCAAGTGGCCATCGGGTTCTCCCACTGGAAGAGTCCCTTCCCATCCAGCAGTCAGAACCTTCCCAGTCCGGACTGCGTTCACTCGGAGG
>OMNW01010268.1:23904-38375 GCA_900303245.1 Selene dorsalis
ATTTATATCTCATTACCCTGAGAGAGAGAGAGAGAGAGAGAGAGAGAGAGAGAGAGAGAGAGAGAGAGAGAGAGGAAGAAAAGGGAGGAGAGAGAGACAGAAAACAACATATTCTCATGAAACGACCTCCAGAGGAAGAGACAGAGCCTGAGGGACGGACAGATCAAAAACTCAGAGAAAGAGGAGAGAAGAGACAAAGGAGAAGAAAACAAAGTTTATTCTGACTTGTTTTGGACAAATGAATGAATGAAATGACGTTAAGAGAGTATGTGTGTGTGTCTGTGTTCACATGCACTGTGGCTTGTGTGGAACAAAGAGACCTTTGTTATTTAGACCTGTCAAACACGGGTGCAATTAATGACATCAGTAGTGGCTGCTTTGAATGTCACTAATGTATGCGTCGGTCCCAGCACCTTACTACTGTGCATGCTGGATGTCATGTCTTACTGGCACGTCTAAATGAATTGAGTCATACTTAATGTTGTTAGTTATACCTTAGCTTTCCCTGCCATCATAAGTCAAACGGAGCTGCTGTGATAAAAGTCAGTTAGCAGATGTCAGAGTAACTTCAACAATAAGAGCTCTATCTTTTTTATTATGTTTGTTATGACTTTGATTTATTTCTGTATATATAGTTTGCATTGTACCAGGTTTTGACACATTACCTTGATGTTTTTTGTTTGTTGTAAATGCTAGATGGTAGTTTGTGGTTATATGATATTTGCCTTTTTTTGTTTTGTTTTAGATTCTTGTTTTGCACTGTCCAGTGGGTTGATAATAGTTTCAGTGAGGGACATGATTAATAAGCAGACAGGTTATACACAGTCGGTCGGTGAAATATTTGATACAGATTATGATTACGGGGTCAGAAAATACCTCAGGCAGAAGGTTTATAGAAAATGCATTAGGTTTAGCATCCTGTAATTATCACAGTAATTGTCCTGCTTTAAACTCCCTGTTCTGCTCCGGCTGTTTACTTAATGGAGGATTAGATAATTATAGCAGATCATCATACAATTGTTCATTCAACATTGTATTTTTTTTGTTGTTGTTTTAGACAAACACATCATATACAGTGGATGACAAAAGCAAAACAACACACACACACACAAAAAAAAATACAGAGCACACCAATCTAAGAAATCTGTTGGGTATTTTTACGCTCGCCTCTGAATTCATCACAGACACGCTCATCAGTGTGCAACTTTTGTCACACGCAAACACACACTCGTACACACATAGTGCACATGCTAACAAAACAAATAGCTCCAGAGAAAACATGAAGATGAACAGTAGATCAGAGTGCATAAGTGCGGGACACCCGCTGTTCTCACAAGTCCCAGTCTGGGGGTTTGGTCTTTGTCTTCTTAAAAAGCCGGAGAAAGGAACACACAAAAGATGAGCGGATAGCGCTGCTTTCATTTTGTGCAGTCAAAATGAATAAAAATAATAACTGTAGTTTAAATATAATGTTGTATTTCCTAGTGCTATATATTTTAGAAATACCCGCATAAAACCTTCTTTCCAGAGTGTGTGTGTGCGTGTGTGTGGGCGCATGCTGGAGCTGCGGTGCGTGCTGAATTGCCTGTTCATCAGTGAGCAATTAAAACAAAATAAAAGAATAGCCTTACTGTGGTGACGTTCTTCCTCCTGTTTTACCTCTGTTTCTTCTAGTTATTCTCTCTGGTTCAGTTACCTGACCCCTGCTCCCTAGTTAACTGTTAACTGTGGTAATTAGTGTTAAGTGCTTCCACCTGTATTTTTATAGTTAATGTGATACTTCATAGTCAACCCCTGTTCCCCTGAAAGATGGCTCTTTAAAACATGGAAGCCAGAGCTAAACTGCTCATATTAGTGGTTCACCAGTGCAACCAAATATAGCCGTTAGTGACAAATTAAGCAAATGTGGTTTCAGAATATATAATAAACAGCCAAGCTACAGTCTATTTAGTGATGTTTTGCAATGTTTCAGTGAAGGTACATCTAATAAACAACCAAGAATAGGACGTAACTATTAAAGCAAAATTAAAAGAGCACCAATTAAACCTCAAACAATGAAAAACACAATGCAGATGAGATGCAGATGATGGCAATGTGGCATTAATGTTTGTCTCATGTACTCATTTGTGGAAAGCTGCAGTCTCCTCATTAGCCCACACAATTCTTATGTTTTCGTCTGCTGCCTCTTCAGAGGAGCAGAGCCAGTGATGTTGAAGTCACATGCGTATGTAACGATTTATTAACTACACAAACCTTTGTGATTCTTTGTGTCTGACTGCTCCCTCCTTCGATTGTACCTTTAAAGTTGATCATTTTTTCATAGAGTGACATATTCTACCATAATTTGTAGATAATGCTCCCTTCTAATTTCCCTAATAGCTGTCATAATTCATTCTGTGCCACACGTGTATTAATCTTTGATGCTTATGTCCCAGTGGAGCCAGAATAGATAGAAAATACAGCATAAGGTGAGTGTTTGCCATATCATAACGAAGTTACATGAAAGAGGTCACACAGAGAGTTTGTGGATAACAAGTTGAGTTAAGTTCCTTCTGTTGAGGTCAGTCTCCCATAACGTATCTTGTAGCCTACACAAGAACACATTTTCAGTCGCTTGCATAGAATTCAATGCATTGAAATGATTGCAGGCTTTGCTGCTGCACTGATGCGTGGAGTCGCACAGACAGGCTGCAGCCTGACTGTGATTAAGCTGAGACGTCCTCGCTTTTGTCGGTTTGTTATATGTCTAGTTTTCATCATATTGATTATCTGCTCTTGTTCTGTGACAAGCTAACAGTGTGGTTCTTTGTAGTATTTTCTGCCATGCGCCTCCCTTCGAGACCGGAAATTTCATTTTAGCATTTCGGGAGATCACGTCCTAACTATTAGTTTTGATGGAAAAAAAAAAAACTTTAAGTAACAGTCAAGACTCGATGTGCTTTTCTCCCCTCAGCTTCCTCTGTCGCATACTTCTCAGAATAGTGAGATTCTGCTGATTCCACCCTCCAAGAAATATACACTTCCCAGGCTTTCAGATTGATTCAGTCAGAAAACCTGGAAAACACCAAGGAAATACAAACATTTTAGACGATAATATAAAACTGGAGGGTTCTCTGATTGAAGTCAAAAGTTCCCAAAGCACATGAGCACATCAAAGTCTAAAAATTGAAATTGTTAAAGGCATGAGAGAATGAGAATAAGACATTTGTTGCAACTCCAGTGTGATAACATGGAGCTCAGGACACACACTGAGGACACCTCCTGCTCTCAAATCACTTGCACTGGAATCTATTTGAAGTAGTTTACAAATCTTGAGTGCAGAAGAGATGGAAGGTTGTGTACTTATTTTTGCCAAAGCCGCTTGCCGTGGTGGAAGATTTAATTAATGCACCCACATTGAAGCATGCATAATTGCACAGTGCTTCTCAGAAACACAGAACAACCCTCAAATTAGACAGACAGATGCATATACTGATGCAGCACTGTGTTGCAATGCAGCATCCGGACAAAAGCGGCAGCACTGAGCACATAACTTTAGGCAAAGAAGAAACTAGCTCGTGTTTTACGTGGATTGCCGTGACTTAGTTGTGTTTTCGTTACTTCACCCGTGACTGACATTAATGTGATTTCTCCCGACGGGTCACTGAGACATGCATCTGTCCCTTGGAATTCCAATAGATTAATCCAATAGGAACCTATATCAGCATTAAATGACAGAAATGGGTGCTTCACCTGAATAGCCACAAAGAAGCATGACATAATGGCACTGCATCAAGGCCATTTCGTTCCCACCCTTCTTCCTCTCTCTGCCACAGAACCCTTCCCTCCTGACAGTAACCTTCTGGCTGTGTTTTATGACTATATTAGAAAGTTGATCTCACCTACACCTCTCTGTCTGGCTCATTGTCCATCTCTCTCTGTCTCCTTTACATCAGTATTTTATAGCTGATATGTCTCTTCATTCTCACCCACCCCCTCTGTCTCTCTCTCTGTCTCTCTCTTCCAGCTCGAGGCTCTCTCGGTCTCTTCAGTATTTTATAGCTGTTGTAACAGCCACCTGACCTTTCTTCTTGGTGATTACTTTATAATGAGACCTCAGCTTCCTCTGTCTCTCTCTCCTGCCTGCCCACCACGTTTCCCGTCCCCTCTCATCATTGTACATGTGTCATTTCTCTTTTTCAAGATTACTTTTATAACTTCTGTCCTAAGAGAGATCAGAGCCCTGAGTGTAGTTAAATGGAGGACTGAGAGGGGAAAGTCGGAAAGACAGATTTCAATGCAGATTCTTGCGAATACAACAGGATTCCCGTTTGTTTGTTTCCTTGCTCATATCAATCCCACAAACCAGAATCAATATAACTGACATATGAATCGTGTGTGTAATATAAATGTATGTATCACTAGATATACTAGATATATTTAATTTGTACTGAATTGAATTTATTAATTCTGTAGGTTAAAACATCATTGGACCTGGTCTCATCAAAGAGAAAACAACAGGTCCATTAACCTTCCTTAGGTTTCAGGCAAATCACTCAAGATGTAAAATGAAGACTGCAGAGTAAGTTAAAGGGCAAAGCCTGCATGTGTAACAATTAACAGTTACTTGTTAAACACTGGAAATAATGAAGGACATGACAGGCCTGAGACACGACACTGAATCCATGGCAACAGGAAACAATAGCTTTCAGCACATACTACATACCAATGAGTGTGCATATACACTAGATAAGGCTGTCATATTAAACTAATACACAGTCAATGTTCACCTCACTTGTGTGTATGTGAGTGCATGCCCAAAAAAGGGCTGTTCAACCACCCTGTTCAATAACTGGTTTGACGGTGATAAATAGTTCTCTCTGCTGCCATAGCAACCAGTCCAACAATGTAATTATTCAGATGAACAGAGCCCTTGATACTGAGATGGTGAAGCCTCGTATCTTTGTCTCATGTCACGAGGTGGTAGCCTCTGCTAGTCCCTCTGCATAAGAAGCTGATGTATGTACAGTGAGTAAAGTGGAGTCGTATGGCCATGGTTGTTAAATTGAGCAACAGACAGATCCAAGATTAAGATGAAATATTAAGAACAATAAGTGTTTCAAATTAACATTACCTCACTGCCGGTGAGGTGCCCCCCCCCCTCGCAATGGCAGTGTTAGAACAGTGGAAGTCCCATAGTTCCTTATAGCTACACTTCCAAATGTTGGACAGGCCTGTCAGGGTGTGTAGGAGGGGCAGCTTAGTGTATGTGCAGAGAGCTACTCAGAAAAGTGAGGCAAACTTCAGTCTCAAAAAAAGAAAGAAAGAATTTTTCAGGCACACACACACACACACACACACACTCACACACACAATCAGCAGACATGCGATGTGTCAAAATCATTGAGAGACAGAGATTTTTCTTGTTTTGACTCCCACTAACACATACCCTTGATTGAGGGCAATCAAGCAGGGAGGATATGTCTCTACAGGAGGGACAGGAAAAAAGAGAGAGAGAGAGAGAGAGCAAGACAGAGAGAGAGAGGAGACAAAGACAAACAAAGCGAGAGAACAGAAAAATAGATTAAGAAATACCATAGCAGAAAGCGAAACAGAATCAGACAGACAAATATCTGTGTAAAGAAAACCTGTCTGAAGTCCTGATGATATTTGTGAAGTTATTGATCGCAGTCTGCCTTTCAAAACAACCAAAATATACGATTCTCTTTTTTCTGTCTTACTTATCTCTGTATTTCGGCTTTTGATAATAACATTTAAGAAAAAAAAAAAAGTCCCCAAAGCGTTCCTTTTTTCGAATTTCCACTCAGACCTGTTTGGGGAGTGTTTTCAAAAAGATTGCAAATCCACTCATGTTTCAATAAAACATTTTCTCTTACTGCCACTTTGTGTACATTCATGCATTGTTTATTGCTGCACAAAAAAAAAGTCAGACTCTGAGAAATGGTAGAAATTTTCAGCAGGCCTGTTACACTAGCGTCTTTAGATTTTCTCTTTGCTTTGTTCTGTTTCTACTTTTTCTTCTCAATACAAATTACCACCACACTGCATCAGCAGTCAGTCACAACAGCTACGCCTCCAGTGAACACCACCACTCACTTGTTATCATGGTGAAAACCGAGTCCACAAAAATAGAAAGCGGTGAGTGAGAAATTTGTTTTTGCAGCTTTATTATTAATTGATTAAAAAGTTGAGGGGGAAAAAAAAAAAGTTGCCAACAGTGGCCAGAAAACGCCCTCAGGGTAGCTGTAGCGTTCAAGGCCGAATGCTCCCACTGATTTTTTCATGTCTGCTAAAACGCTAGAATATTTCACTTTACTGAAATATCATTTTAATGTGTTTTCATTTAGAGCCTCTGCTTTGATCAGTTGAGGCGTATTGACAGTGGATGGCAACAATGATGTAACTACAGCGCCGCGCTGGGCAGCAGATTAATGAATACCACTGCATAGCTTATTCTCTCCCACTCCTTCCCACCTAGTCCTCCCCCTCTCCCCCCAAACCCCAGCCGTTTGCTATAAAACTTCAACAGCTGAATGTTTTAATCAATGGTGCTGACAACATGAAGAATAAGGGCTTCTTCAGCCTTTTTGATCTGGGATCTAAATGGGAAATTTAGCCAGCTGCCTCTGGGACACATTATCAAATTATATTTCACGGTCACAAAGGCAGAAACAGACCATCTTGGTGAATTGGATTTTGTCATCTTGTCTCCTTAGTAAATCAAACCATGAACAATCCAAGTAAGATATTCAGTATTTCAGTACCTTTGGGGCTACACCTCTAACAAGCTGTGCCCAGTCAGTACCACATATTTTCATTTCAAAGTTGTCAAGGAGACCCCGCCAAAATAAGGTAATAGCACGCAATTGCAAATAATGTAAAACAGGTTTATGGGATGTTTCTTTTGAAAAGCAAGAACTTTGATTTTTCTATTCATATTCCCTGAGACCATTCATGAAACAGTTCAGTTTCAAGCACAGATAAAGAGCTTGTATTTATCCAGTAAATACGTTACAGCAGTAATTATCTTAATTAACAATTACTCTGGATATAATGACAAGGTTATGCCAGAGGAGGGAAGAGCGGGAACAGAGAGGTGAAAAGATGAAAACAGTGTTTAGAGGAGAGAGGGGTGGTGTGCAGAGTAATGCAGACAAAATGATGAAGGGAACTGAGGCCAAGACAGGGCGGAATTGTAAAGAAGAAATAAAACGCACAGGGGTAAAGGCAAGTGAAAAATGTGTGCACTGCATTGCGAAGTCTCGGTAGGTGAGGCCATTCTCTGGAATATTCAGCTGTCAGTGGTTGGAAAAAAAAAGTAATGATTTACTCTTTCATGGCTTGGTAGCAATTTCAACATTGTTGTCTTTGTTACTTCTTTCACAAAGAAAAGACATAGAGAATCAGATTTTAATGATATGACGGTTAGTTTAACAGGACACCATGCGTGTCCCCGGTGACGCCTGCGTTTTCTTGAGAGGAAATCGAATAACAGAGCAAGAAAATGAGAGTAAATCAAGTGAAGAGATCATGAAAGGAGTGAAATTGCAAGCACAAAGCATCTGCCCTATCAAACTCCCAGGAAGAGGTTTCTGTTTTTTTCACCTTTCATTTCAAGCATTAAGTCTTCTTAGAGGCTGGCTGTGAATACTTGCACACATTCATTTTCTTAAACGTCTGTGAAATTCATAGTGCTTTAAAAATTAAAACACCCCCGGGTACAACATGGCAAGCACTTAAACAGTTAAGAGGTAGACAGGATTTAGAGTCGACTTGTGGTTAATTACAACATTTAGGGTTGATGTGGAAAATGTGTTAGAAACGTGTAACACAACTTGAGAGCAGGAGATCTGCCCGGTCCTAAGTGATCTGAGATGTGCGTCATACGCCATTTGGGAAGAAGAACTAGAAGTGGTGGGACGGGTGTGGTGAGGCTGAAACAGCCACAGTGGTAAATGTGTGAGTAAACTGACAAAATGTCCTGTGTAACAAGGGATGGAAAGAGATAGGTGTGGAACATGGCAACAGAGTGGGCAGAGGCGGCTTGAGAGGGATGTGCTGAAATAAAGAGAGATACAGAAAATGAAAAAGAAAGATGTCAAGATGTGCTCTGGGAGTAACGATCAGCTCATGTTGAATTCTGTCTTTGCCAAGGCACAGTCAGGATTGCCAGTGTACACACTACAATAATCAGACACACACACACACACACACATGCAGGAGAGACCTGTCAGCCCACTGGAGACCTTGGGGACCACAACAACCCAGCATAAAATGTATCCTAGATGTCTCCTAGCAACAGAGAGGTAATTGTACAAGATAATATAAATGAGGATGTGTCAATGCAATACAAGGACGTAGAAGAGGAGCAGAAAAAAAAAGAAAAAGAAAAGAAAGACAGAAAAACTGAATAAAAGATCCCTCTTTGTGCAATAAATCTCTGATTAAGTCAGATGGCAACTCTATCAGTCAGTCGCTGGTACATGAGTCAAGTCAATTTCCTTGTCATCCACTTTCGCTCATTAAACCAAACATGGTTATGCAGCGAGTAAGTTAACTAACAGGTAGTTAGTTGAACTTTACAGTCAGCAGTGGAATAGCTACAGTCAATTAACAAAATCAATTGTCCATCCACATAATTAGAGAGCCAGTCGGTGAGTCAGGAGGACTGAGGCTCTGATGTGATGCTAACTTTAATTACAAACAACATTGTTCAGGCTCTAATTAAATTACATTCCCATTGTCAATGGAATTAAATTCAAAATGAATAAATAAATAAATCTTTGTCTGGCTGATAGCACATTTGGAGTGCAAAATAATAATGCAATTAACTGTAGATACAGTAGGCTGTTTTGCTAAACATTGATATTGAAGCCTCATTACGCAGATATTTTATCGGAGGAGTGGAATGTGAAAATGCACCAATTCACTTCATTTCCTTTGTCAGAGCTGCTACAGAGCAGATTATTAATGCCCATTTCAGCATAAAGGCTCAGATATAATGAGAACACAAAGTCATTGTAATTCACTGTTAGTAAAGCAGCTCTGTCATATAATTTTGTAATATGTTCATATTTCCAAACAATGATTAATAGCCATGTCATGAATATTTAAGGGTAAGAATAATTGAGGCATTCTTTCTCTTTAAGGCTTCCCTCACCAAGATTAACAACATGCAAATTTTGTGTGCAGTTTTTTCCTCACACAGTGAATACAGTGTGTTTGTACAGCAAATGTGTGTGTGTGTGTGTGTGTGACCGACAGGAATTCTGGATTATTCTTTGGGACATACTGGTCTGGCAGCTTTGTAAAGGCCAAATCCACTGGTTACATAATGAGTTTGGAACACTTCAACAAAAGGGAATCAACCAAGAGCAGCAACAAGGCCAGAAGTTAAATGAGCAAAAGACCAGGGACCTAACACTGTAATTATGGCTTCAATTCAGGTGATTGCTGAAGTGTGGTTCATTGTGGTGGACAGGGACAATAATCAAGCAAAAGAGACCTAAAATTTCCTCTTTTAAACTGAGAACTCCTAAACTTTAAGTAAATAGGTTTAAATACAGACATTGGTTTGTAAATAACTTTAACACATTTTTTTTACAACTTGTAGGCGAGTGCATTGTCTTGGATTAATAAATTGGATCTTTGTCTTTCTTTCGTACAAACCATGTACGTGATTGGCTGCTCACAACTGAGGATCAAAAGGTTAAAGCTAGGGGTGCTTTTATATACTCCTGTGTATTTTTGTTGCAAATAACCAAAAAGATATTGACTGTTACTTCTGACTTCTATTCTACGGATGAATGCACAGAAACATGTGCAGAATTTCCAGTATACCAATAACGATCCTGTCACTGTGATTGGTCCCTGAAAATTCTGTGTCTTTGAAATATCCTGCTTGTTATCAGAGTCCCTTCTACATCCATGAAGATAACAAAAATATCATGTCTGCCATCAACCTCCAACTCTAACCCATGAGCCTGCACAAAGAACAAACAGGTGCACATTAATACTCTGATGTCTCATTAGAATTAAAATAAACTTCATTATTCCCTTCATCATTAAATTAAGTAAATTAAGTAGTTCCAAAAACTTTGATGCACTATTAGGAGACACAACAGCTAAATTTTCAACAATTTAGTCATAATCCCTGGGCATGAGTATCTGACAGCAATACACACACACAACAGGTGCTTTGCATTGCAAGACACATACTGAAAGATAATTTATTCATAATTAAATATGAATCATAATTATGTGGGAGGCTGCAGTGGAAAAAGACATATTCAGAGACAAGGGTGTAAAAACCTTTATCCACCTGTGGCATAGAGGTCCACAGACTGTGATAGGCCTGGTGCTTGTGATAGAGAGGGCAGGGCAGGGCCCAGGGTTAATGGGAAACTCAGGGAAAAGGTCCAAAATATGTCTCAAAGGCCTTCTGTTTTCTTTTAGACTAAGCGCGGTGCCATTTAGGTCAGTCTGTCTTTAGCCGAAAGATCAAAACAAGCATCATGAGTATAAGAAAAAGAAAAACAAACATGCTTTGATTTCCATGAAAAGGGCACTTTTGCACCCAAGACAGAAATGTCAGGAATGACATGGTGCTGGGTGTGATGTCTGTGAAACTGGATTAAAATTGCAGCATGATATTGCTTTATGTAGTACACCTTGGAGCATAAAACAGAGAAAATCAAACATCTGCACACAAACATTTGTAGAATCAAAGAGTGTATTTATAGTTTTTAAGGCTGTGTGTATAAGTTTGCATTAGTTGCATTGTTACAGAGAAACTCATCTGTTTGTGCCCAGAAGAGCTTTTCCCCCTGTCCTTCAGCTTTGACATGCAGGCATAGACATCAGGTCAGATTCCTTCTCCTGCAGCCACACAGATGGCTCTAAATTGGAGTAAACAATGTTAGTTCCCTTTTATTCTGTGTGTGGCAGTTTCCCCACTAACTCACCTGTGTGCTGCACGTGCCCCCCCAGGGGTCAACATTATTCGACACAGAATAACAAGGACCTAACAATGTTGACCACAACTTAGAAAATTGTATTACACAAGGACCACAGGTAACTCAAGCCATCAGAGTATTGAATTAGCTGTAGATTACCACTGCATGAGGCTCCCAGAGTCACGACCTTCTTTACTCCTCTGCACAGACCCATGCTCTCCTTAAGTGCAGTCATGTTTCAAATCAGTAACGGTGGTGCGAACCTGGACTTCCAAAAGTTCCAACACATCTAAACAATGTAACACAAAAGGGGAGGCCTATCTTCACTTTGGATGAAAATTGACCTGTAGCTACTTTTTTGACATTTCAGCACCTATAAATCGATACAGTGTTTACTTAATAAGCTACAAACAACATATATCTAATCTATCACTTATAAAAGAAATATATATATTTTTGGGAGCAACAACTGCAATGCCATGGTAACGACATACACAATGCTGGTTTGTCATGCAGCATGTTCTGTATCAAAAATAGAATATTTGCTAATGCATGTCAAAGCATGAAGCCTTGATAGTGTTTTCAGATGAGTAATTTTCTTCATGGTGATTTATAATTATACATTTTTAGAGTACTTGAATGGAGTAGTTATCTGTTTGGACTTTTAAAGGGATATTCCAGCGTAAGTTTGACCCATGGCCTAATGCACCGTGAGACCGAGTAGAACGCCCCCTCCAGAGATCAAGTTTGCCAACCTGCAAACTTCTCTAGTATAGCGACAGACAGCCAGCAAAATACTGCTGTCTTGGTAGCCATGAGCCAACCGCGATCAAAAAAGCCACTTATAGCCACAAATAATGCTCAGAACAGCACCATACTTCATCAACAGTAGCACATAATATGAGGCATAATCATCATAATTCAATGCCTCATATTATGTACTGGGACCCTATTTGTGCTGGTCCCAGTAGAGAAGTTTGTGGTCGGCAAACTTGATCTCTCGAGGGGGTGTTCTACTCGGTCTCACGGTGCGATAGACCCTGAGTTAAATGTACGACGGAATATCCCTTTAAATGAAGGACGAGTGTGTGCTCTCTGCCACAGTTTGACATCTTCTGCTGGCTACTTCCAGCACAATAATGCACCATGTCGCACAGCAGAAGTCTGTTAAACTGGTATCATGAGCGTGACAGTGAGCTCAGTGTACTTCAGTGGCCTCCCCAGTCACCAGATCTGAAGAGCACTTTTGGGATGTGGTACAACAGGAGATTAGTAGCATGAATGAGCTGATGAAAAACTGCAGAAATGTTGTGATGCAATCCTGTTAACATGGTGCAGAATCTCAAAGGAATGTTCCCAAAATCTAGTTGAATCCGTGCCACGAGAAAGTGACAGCGCTTTGAAAGCAAAGGGAAACTCTACCCTGTAATAATGTGGCGATTGCTAATGAAGTGCTCGGTGGGTGTTGTCGGAAAAATTTAGCTCAATTAGTGGAAATGTGGGTTAATCAGAATTATCAGGCCAAACCCTTCCAATTATTTGACCGGAGATAAAATAAGACTACTTACAAAGACTGACACAGCAAACGCTAACAACACATTACAAAGCTGCTCCAGTGAAAGAGCAGATGAATTACTGGGATGTGCAACAGGTGACAGGAGTGTAGCGGGTAAAAGCAGAGATAAATTTAGAGTGACATTTGGATGGAGGCTTATTGTAATTTCTGAAGAGGGGGAGGAGGGCCAAACCAACACCCCTTAGGACACAGTGCCAAGTGGTTAATACAGATTCCTAAATAATCTTGTTATTAAGTAATTGCATTTAAAAAAAAAGTCTGGCACCCTGAGGATGAAGTGATTTTAAGGAGACCCAGCACTCCATGTCAATTTCTTCAAATTTACTGCTGTGAGAATGGAATCAAACCAAAGTCTGGAAGTTGTGGTGAATATTTGGGCTGTCGTCTGGAATGAATCACACCTCAGATGTGTTTGTCTTGTGTTTTGCTCAGAGGTTTCCCACAGTGTAGGCACAGAGCTGCTGCTGCTGCTGCTGGACACGGGAGGCAAACACTCAGGTTGCAGGAATACTGTCAGGGCATATAACAGCAGGAGTTAATCAATGATAAAAATAAATAACACACACAAACAGTGCAGACTGCGGAGGCAGAAACCTTCTCCCTGATTTAAGTGGATTATGTTTTCTTGTTCTGCTGAGAATCAACTCCATGGCAGTGGTGCACAATCTCTGGCATAGTGCTGATCTCTTGATCAATTTGACAAAACAGCAGTATTTTATATTAACCCACCATCTATGCATTTTTCCAAATACTAACTGTATTTATAGTATGGTGGCTTAGACGTATGTGTATCTATGTTTTGGCTTTTGCATTCATGTTGTGGCTTTTGCACTGTTTTGACCCATTTGGGTGATTGTACATGAAGGTTGTTTCATTTCTGTTGATGGCATAATTGTTAACTATCCATAGAGGAGGAGAATAACCACAGAGTTTAAGTTAATTGTAATTGACATGACATGTCAATTACATGACAATATACAGCTTTGTCAGATTTCCAACTGCTGCTGCACCATAGATAGCTTTTTTGCAACGTATATTTATATATGGGGTGCTGTCTACTTTGTTTTGTTTTATTTTCATTATGAATCTTGATTGTCACGCCCATTTATGTTTCAGTTTAAGGAATTTGCTTGAATTTTTGTGTTTGTGTTTCAACTTAGAAAACAAGAACCCAAGGTGTTTTGTTAAAATGCCTTTAACAACTTACATTTACAATTTAATGACAAGGACCTCTTGTAGTTGTGTGATTAACAACCCCCTTCTCTTGGAGGCAAAAGTTGAAATGGTGTGTGACACTGCTCTTGGACTAGAGACCTTCACAGAGAGAGGTGAACCTTGGACGAAAAATGCGTTGGTCTTGCGTAAGGTAAATTGCGAGCGCTCCTTTGCTGCTAAGAGTCAGTATTGGTTTCTTTCAGCCTTGTCAGCAATCTGCTTCCACTGTTGTCATATGTTGCGAGGAACCAATGCAAGAATGGAGTAATCAAAGCCACATGTATTTGCCAGCAGATGCTCTTCAGCAAGTCATTCAGCAGTGGTCAAGGTAACTTCACAGTCGTGATAAACATCGTTAACTTTTATTGGCAGAGCCGTCATTGTGCGACTTCCACAGCTCTAGATGTGTGCATTCAGAGCTTAATGCAGCACATAAAGCTCTATCATGTCACCATTGTGTGCGATTGGGGGGCTTTATTCTACTTTGCTTTGAATCTCTCACTGCTGTTTGGATTCAATGTGAAGCACCCACAAGCAGAACCTGTGTTGTATAAAAATGCAGCCTTTATTAAGATAAACTGTCCCATATGCTTTGATGTGTCTCTTGACAGAAATGTGTTCCATTCAGATATCAGCCCCTTGTCCTTACACTCCTTCAACAGTGTATTTCAAAACCCTTTACATGCAATACACTGTGAGATTAAAGTGGCGGTCACAAACAACTA
>OMNW01010268.1:38395-59997 GCA_900303245.1 Selene dorsalis
ACAAATGCCAAATGTCATTTTGCTTTTCCCAGGGAAATGTATGTTGATGCAGGTTTTTCTCCTTCTTTTGTTTGTCGCGCCGACTTTCATGAAAAGTAGAATCCAGTAGTTAATTGTGCTAATTTTTCGCTAATGCACAACCGTTAAATTGATGGAATAGTTAAATGACTTAAAGTCCTCAGATTGTTATTCTAATATGAATATTCTTTTCAGTGAACATTCGCGGTTGACATCAATGTTTAATCACAACTTACTCTGCCCGGGCTAGGCCTTGACCAATAAAGTGAGGTAATGTAATTTTCCCCAGAATTAATAATAGATTGAATTCAATATGCCTTTGAAATATGGAGATTTTAATAGAAATCTACAGGTCATCATTGTGTGCCAGAGTTGGTGTGGAGCGGGGCTATTATCCTGAGGGAGGCCGAGCAGCATGGTAGTTATGACGATCATCCAAGTGTAAAATCGGGGACATTATTCTTCTGTTTTATGATGAAGCAAAATCTCCTAAGTTTTAATACCTGTGCTAGCCCTGTGGGATGACACGGCCAAGACACATACATATGAATAATTTCAGCCCCTATCATACTATCTTGCTTCTCTGTTCTCTGTTGTCCACTGTGTATTATGTCCAATGAGGTAGTCTTTCAACATTTAGGATGTTCAAACTGTTTCCCTTGTAATTTCATCTTGATTTTGTTTTTTCGTCCTCATGACTCCAACTTAACTCGGTGTGATGCAACGATTTCATAATGTTAACAAATGGGCTCACCCTTTTAACTCGCCTGCTGCTGTTATGCTCATTCAGAGAGATTGGTTTCAGGCTTGGACATTAAACTGAACTCACTGAAATTTGCTGATGGATTTTTTTTTTTTTCCTCATCTGAGCATTTCCTCATTGAGGGAAAAATGCTATTAATATTAAAAATAAAAAAACTAAGCAAATTAAGAAACACACTTGACCTTACATGAACAGAGTGCAGAACAGCAATTTCAAATGCAAACAAAATGCTCAAAACAAAACATAACACGAGTTACAGATGGAAGAGAAGTTCGGATAGTCCCAGACAAGTGATGTGCTGAGGTCGACCACTTGTCAGTCGTAGGCAGAGCCAGACAGTTTTCATTCAGGTGGTCATCAGGCTGCGGCACATACACATACTTTCACTTCTTATTCTTATTTTTATTATTACTCTTAGGATTAGTTTTCAATGGTCATGAAGCTTGTACCAGAACTTGTTCTGCATGAAGTTTGGTTTCCTTCTTTTTTTTTTTATCTTTTAACACATTTAACATTTCCTTCTTTGGATGTCTCCCTTCAACTCAAAGTCTTTAGTCTTCTTTAATTACTTGACAAGAAAGGTAAGTTGATATGCTGAACGGGAACTTGCTCACATGCCAGCTGAGTCATCAAAACACCTTCAGACTCACTTTGGCCCAGTTTACTATTGCTACATAACAGCTGTTTCCTTGAGAGTATAGAAAAAGTATTGCAATTTCAACATCAAGCTTTGTTCCCATACTCACCTGGAGGTGCAGATTTACACATCTTGTCTCTATCACATCTCAGTCGATGTTTGGGTCTAAGGGCAGAGGATGTTGTCATGATGCTGTGTAAAGCCCAGACAAACTGAGACAAACTGTTCATAAAAATGGGCTATACAAATAAAATTACCTTGTCTTGCCTATCACATCTTTCCTTCTGCTGAGGTTAGCATGTTAACGAGCTGGCCCCAGCCACTTTGTGATTGTGACTCACTGTAGCCTCCAATCTGCCCTGAGCACTGCTATAACCTCATGTCTTATAAATGCAATGGTGGCAAAAGCTCCTGTCAAGCAAAAACTGAAAGCACCCAGTCCTGGCAGGAAATCGGTTGCAGAGAAAACTCTCAAAGAGCATCTTCGAAACCCAGTCGGTCACAGAGAAAATTGGTTGCAATTGCAGGTTGTTTCCTCCCATAAACTGAAACACTCGAAAATGATTTCTCTACAGGTGTGTTTAATCTGTTTTGTAACAGAAAGTGCTGAAACAATGGTCAGTCCTTCCAGCTCACAGTTAACACCAAGTCTTGTTTTTGGCAGATTACTTCACAGTTCAATAACTTTATTATATTCACTCTTTGGTCCACTACACTGTAAAACATCAAGAGACACAAATCCAGAAATCCCCTAAGTACATCTGCATATAAAATAAATAGCATAAGGACCTAAATGTCAGCAGTCGTGCTGGTCTCAGAGATGTCACCCCAGTCTCAACACATCCCAGCACCTTCAAAATGAGTGTGTTTATATGGACTTGAGTATTCCAGTTATGAGCAATAATCCCGTTTATAATCATACTCAGGATACTGCGTTTACATGCACACAGAGAAACACGGTTATTAATATCCCTGGTTTCTCATCACTGCGTCTTATTAATGCAGCCACCTGTTCGGTTTTTTTAACACAAACAGTGGCAATTTTGAAATCTGGTTTTGCGGGTTTGGCACTGTTAAACACTGGTCGTGTTGCAAATTTGAGTCATTCATTTATATTTAGAAGGCAGCCAGTGCCCAGCCTGCAAGTATGATGCTTACCTATGACATCGAATGCAACTGTAATTTTCTCAAAGGCCCGCCATACATTAGGTTTTTGATCTTAACTGTTAATGCAAATGAAACATTTCTGGTTGCTGTCCTTCAAGAATTCAATTTTACAAAACACAGTGTGTGGCTGTTATTGTAAAGCAGTATGGGAAATGCAATCGTTCATCAGTATTAGAGCCACTATGGTTTTGGGAATTTAAAAATTTTTGCATAGTCAGATGTTGATATTTTAGGCATTTTTTGTAGGTGAGTTAGTTTTAATGACAGTAGGGGCAAGAAATACACACTGTGAGGCTGTTTTTTATGGTGTTGTGTGTGTAGCGGGAGATCACATCTCACTCGGCTCAGGTATTCATATAAAAAGCCAATGGCTATTCTATGCTTTGCGTGCTTGAAACAGATCAGTTTGAGCAATATTCAATTAAACATGTTTATGTGTATTCTACTGCCAGGAGTTACTTTGGTAAAACTCCACAACAGCAGACAGAGCACAGAAGAACAGACAACAGCAGTGAGTGAGGTGAATGAACACAGAGGGGGCACAGCAGGGGTAATATGAGTGAATGTGCAGTTTCTCCACTGTTGAGTTGCAACAACAAAAACGTGAGTGAAAGCTCTCTAGAACAGGATTTTTTGGAAAATACTCCACCACAGTGCAATGATCCACAAACACACAGTAAGAGACCTGTTTCTCTGTACATCTCGGCTCCAACTTCTACTATTGTTTGATTTCTGCTTTGAAATAGTTTTGCTCTGTTGCAAACTTGGCTAAGTAACAGCCTCTGGCCTCGCCATCCTGTGACAGATGACACAGTGCACTCGCTGTCCAATCAGGTGAACCCAGGTGGGTCCATCTACACCATAATGCACCCAGCCAGAGCAGAAAAGTGGTCAGACAGCAGAAGGTGGCATTTCAACCACTTAAAAGAGCAGCTTATTGGAAGGGTCACGGTCACAGAGGTGAAACTGGCTCCAGTTAATGATTTTTTTCTGTTGACTTAACATTAGTAAATACCTGAATGTTTACAAGCAGAGGTGCTGCATCAATTTGTCAAGTACTGTACCATCTGTATGAGACTGTGGTTTGTGTGTTTGTGAGTGTGAAAGAGGGCAGAGAAGAAAAGGGGTCAGTCAGAGAGAGAGAGAGAGAAAGACAATGCATGTCTTTCCTCACAGCATTATGGCAGTATAAAGTTATGCAACAATTCAACTGGAACAAAGCAGAAGTAAAATGAATGGACAAACACACACACACACACACAAGGACATAATGTCCTGGCACTCGAGGGGCCTCATACACTTGCATGCGCTCAGCCTGCCTCATCATGTCGGCCAGATGATTTCTTAGGTTGTGTGGTCGTGACACATCACATCTCATTAGGACGGAGACTGCATACATGACACTGACAGAGACATCAACCAGACAAATATTTGACTCGTTTTGGACTATGAGCATTTTTTTAGCAGAAAGAAAGAGAAAAGTTTTTGAATAGTTGTTTTTTCACCTCAGTTCACAGTCAACAGGGAATCTTAGAATCTGTTTCCTGTGTTTCTGTTGACTTTGATGATGCTGTCTTGGTTCCCATGCAGGGTGACACATGACAATTTCTCTGACACCTGTTTTTTTTTAAATTAACATTCAAGGTTTTTATCAACTCAAAATCAAGAATTTTCTTCCTTTCTTCCTTGTTATTGTGATTGACACATGCTCAGCTCAGCTTATAAAGTATATCCCAGAGAAGAGAGGTTATTCCTGGGGGGGGGTCACTTGTTCAGTTCTCAAATAAGCAGGGTCAATCTATGGGGAAGTAAACTGAAGTGATCTCTTCTTCATTTCTCTCCTTAAGAAAGTGTTTAACCCAAGCTCAAAGCCCTAACCATCAGACGTGAAGAGATTTCACCACCCATGAATACGAAATCATTTCATTGAGAGAAGATCTGGCACAGACTCAAAGTCCACAGCTGAGGTTGAAGCAGATCTGGGCTGAGCACTCTGCAGCAGAGAGAGTGTGAGTCTCTCCCAGTGGGGAGAGGCTCGTTTTATGTGGTGGAAGATGCAGCGAGTTGTGGAAGCTGGTGAGTGCGGGAGAGTTGAGCAACACATTTAAATAAAGAAAAGGGCCAGTTTATGAAGGGGCCCAGAAGCACAGGCAGTGATTGGATGAATGAAAGTTGGAGACGAGAAAAGCATGTTGGACAAGAATGAACGATATGAATAACACTTTTTTTTTTCTAATTTAAATCTTGAATTTCCCTGAATATACCTACATCCAGACTTCAACTCAGTCCAGTCCAGTCAGGCTCCAGACTGACTGCCATAGCACAATGTTTGAACCAGAAGCACGCCAAAAACCCAAAGCCAATGTTTTCAAATCATCCCTTCTCTCTCTCATAAAGTAGCTCTCACCAAGCATGAGTTTGCCAGCCATGAAACCCACACAGAAATTAATAAATCTTTAAAGCAAAATCATAATTACGTCCAATTGTGGTTGTGGCATGTAAATGACTCTCATCTGATACTAAGCTGTTTGAGAGCCTTAGTAATGTCATTGAGAGTGGGTGGTGCAGGTGGCCACACAAAGTGAAGTTCTGTTTGGCTCATGTAAATGTTTCTTACAAAGGGTAATCGCTCACAGCAACACATTAACCACAACAACACATTAACCAAATGCATTATCGTCTCTCAAGGCATTTCTAGGTGCTACATGTGTAATGTGCATATTTATATATGGTGAAACAAGGAGAGAGAGAGAGAGAGAGAGAGAGAGTGTATCTGTGTTGTGATAATAAAACATTGGCATCAATTGTAAAAATTGTGTTTGCACACAGGTGTGTGCTGTGCTCAGGCTGGTGAGAATTTTCAGGCCACTGACTGCTGTTAGGTGCCATTTGATTCATTTATACAGAAGCTGTGTAGTAATCTTCTCTGGAGCATGTGCTGTATTGATGCACCTTAAACCATCCACCTGCTGTTTTGACACTCTGCCTACCAGCTTTCAAAAATATATTTTTAGTTGCTTAGCAATGAGTTTGCTGAAAATGTGGAAGACTTACAATGGTCCTACCAGAATGTTTTCTTCTTCTCATCTTTTCTTTTCCAAAGTGGGTAAAACTGCAGGTTATTAAAACTGTGGTTTATTAAAGAAGAACTGTGCAGGATTTTTAGCTTAGCTATGCTAATTTTTTTTTTTACCTTAAACAGCTTTGGAGTATTTTTGATGGTTAAATAAATGACCTGTAACTTGCTACAGGAGGAATATAGGCTCTCTGCCCTCTACATAGCATCTCTTGGCCGAAAACCAACCTTGCAAGATCAGTGCCTCCGCTCCAGTGTCCCAGCTCTCGTCTTGGCAGCACTACGACACAAACGGGCCCTGTAACCCATAATCTCTTGTTTATGACAGATAAGACTACACATACATACACGTCGTAACGCGTATATGACCTACATAACGTTATCTATCGCTCTATTGATTGCTTTCTTGCCGGCATTAGTTGAAAACAAAAGCACATGGCCAGGAGGAGGGTTAGCAAAACAGTGGAAAAACGACCGGACTTGTATAGATCCCCTTTAAAGGATGAATTCTACAATCTTTTTTTTTTTTTTTGTCGTGGATACCACTGAACACACTGGAGTCGGTTTCTGAGATCGGGAGAGAAGAAAAGTCAGAAGGGACAAGAAGCACCAGCAGCAAACCAATCTGCCCATGACTGACAGAAAATAATGGTTGAAACTACAAATACTTCACTGCAGCTTCTTGCCTCAGGCCTTCAGGGTGATGAACTCTGTTCTCTGAGCTCCGTGTCTCCAGTACAATACCCTCTGTGAATCCTCTCCATTGCCCTATATATCTGCATGTTTGTACACACTTGTGTTGTACAGTTTGCCTTGAAATTGTAGCATTTGCATTATGCAACTGCACTGCCAATGTGTTCACCAGGCCAGTGTTATTCTTTTTTAATACTTCTTTACAAATTCTTATTTATACTGTGATTCCATTATTTCAGCTGATTATTTATTTATCTTATCTGCCTTGTCGGGGGGGCTCAAAAGTTGGCATTTCCCAGCTCATTTTGTGTGAGAGTATACCAAATACAAACCCTGACTCTTCAAGCACCACAAAATACAGTAGGAGACATGAAGTTATGATAAATTCAGATCAACTTGAGGGCATTTCACTTCCATGTGATCCTTAAAGCTGTACTTTTGTCAACACCAAGAGAAATTCTACGTAATTACAAGAACCCTACTGGCGCTTCCAGTTGTATCTGGTAGCATGGGCTGCAGTCACAAATATAGAGGAATGCGAGTGTTGTGTGTTAACATCACAAAGGAGGGGTATAACTCCACACCAAAAGATAGTTCATACACAGCAGGCACTGGCAGGCAAAGAATAATCATATGCTGCAGCTGAATGTAGCTGAGGCTGCTTTGACACAGATGTGAATGCAGGCACCGGTCTGCGGGGAATAATCGCCTGCCACTGGTGAATGTGGTTGTGGCTAAGATTGCGGTCACATACACGGATAACATTCACGAATAGTCCCGCAAATCCACATCTTGGCTTGGCGTGGGGTCAGCTGAAGGGTCAGCACTTTACAGTCATTAGCAGGGAGCAGTGAGTGGAAACTACCACGGCATCCCAGCACCGTTCACAGGTAGACCACCTCGCCTTAGCTGACCGGCGAGAGGAGTCAGGTTTCCGTGAGAGCGTAAACACAGCAGTTCTTCATGCTACGTTGAAAAGCTCTCCACAGTCTGATGTAATCCATGTTGTTGATGACGTTGACCTGTTGTGAGGTAAAACGGGTCATTTCATGTGCGCCAGCGCGGAAATGTCGGTGGTCGACATGAAATTCAGAACAAAAATTGAAAAATACCCCTTTTTCAGATTTTCGGATCTGATCGGCTTAATCAGTGTTGTGTTATCTCATCTAGTAATGGCTTGGATCCATCTCACTTTTGGAATTTTCAAGATTTTAGATATTGCACTAAAAACTTTTTTTTTCTTCTGATTTCTTCTGTCTCATTATTATTCTTCAAAAGAGAAAAATCTTCAAAAAAAATTTTTAAGAAAATTGCATTCTGTCTTTTCTATAGTTATTCAGCTTCATTATAAAATGTAATTTGTCAAGTATGGGTAGAAGTAACAGCCTTCAAGAAAAAAAGGGAAGAGGACGATCAGTAAGGAGGCAGGAATACAAGGCGAAGGAGATGAGATAAGAGGAGATGGTTCTTTTAAATGTCAGAATTCTGTGAAATTGATTTTATGCCTCATGCCACATGCTGTCTCATTCATATACAGCCCTCTCCCTCTCTCTGTCTTCTCCCTGTTTCCGTAACATTCCTGTCACTTTTCCCCGTCTCCCTCGTCACCCACCACCAACCCACACCTCCCCGACCAAACTGCCTGTGCTCCTCCGCCTCAGCCCTGCCACCATGCTGGCCTCCATCCCTTCTCCTCATCCAGAAGTCTTTCCCTGTCTTTTTCTTTCTCTCTGTCCACCTTGCATGTCTCCTTATGTTCTTCTCACACTTATTCCATGTCTATCTATTTCTTAACCACATGTCCTTTTATTTCCGTCCATCCGTCCCCTCCACGCCCCCCTCCATCTGTCCTGCTGCTCTGTGGTGATATGAAGTGATGTGTCAGCTGAGTTGATCATTCCCTCCAGCTGCTGTCTGCCAACCGCAACTCTCTTTCCCTCATGTGTCACTGTCCCTCTGTCTCTCTTTCCCTCTGCCTCTCCTTGTCACTCTCACCGCCTCTCTCCCCTCTGCCTTCTTTCACTCCATCACATCTACTCCCCTCTCCGTCTCTCCCTCCCTCTCTCTTTCTACCCTCCCCACCTCTGCTCCCACCCTCTCTTTTATTTCCCTCTGAGACAGGCCTGTCAGGAAGAGTCAGCCACTTGTCCACAAGTAGGCTGATGCTGTTGTCTCTGCATCTGTGTGTGTGTGTGTGTGTATGTGCGGCAGGCTTTATTGAGTCCACATTTGTATATGCATAGTATGTGTGGGTGCAAGGTGCAAATGAAGGGTGAGGGAAAGTATCTGTGTCTCCTAGACATAAACCAGCTTTGACCACAACAGGGCCTTTCTCTTTATTCAAGGAGATGTGAAAGGTACAAAATCCCCCCCCAAAAAAAGGGACGACATTAGGTGTGTTTCCATCCAAGTAAAGATGAACAGACAGAGGGATGTAAACAAATTCAGAGCCCTGGATTGGATGAGAGAGAGGGGGATGGAAATAGAGCGAGAGGCTGGAAAAAAAGAGCGGGTGGATGTATACAGATTTAGATTGCCGTGCACAGATGGGAGAGGGGCACAGAGCGAGGGATGTCAGATGGAAAGGGATGGATAAATATTACCACATTTAGATTCTCTGTGGGCTAAGGGAAGAAAATCGATTGAAATGCCCCTCAAATGTGCTGGATTCCTCAACAAGTGTCTAATATACCACAACCATCCACATTAACAAACTGGAGGGATGGACGAAGCGAGGGATCAGTCGATGACAAGATACGATCTGATGTTTGTTTTTCTTTTTCGCTGCTGTTATTAGTTTTGTTTTTTTATCTGGAATACAGTATATGGTTCTTATAAATCCACAGTTCAATCATATGATACTGAAATTCGATACAAGAATTTGATTTTGGTGTAAATTCTATCATTATCTGTTGGAATAGTGACTGCTGGCATTGCTGCTATAACATTAATCGTGATACTGGTGTGCTTTGGAAAGGTGGTTGCCAGATGTTGGTATCAACATTTGGAGCTAAGAGCAGCAAATCCTGCTAATCAGACTAATAAGTGGCACTGATCAGTGATTAGCTCCAGTGTGGGTTAGAGAGGTATGAAGGTTTTGGCAGACTTGATAGGGATGATAACTGAGGAGGTGATGAAAGAGTGGGACAGAATGTCATTGTTAGAGTGTTTAAGATGCCACTTGATTCCTCATCATCCATTAATATTGTGTTGTGGCCAAATATTCTTTGTGGGAAATGTAATTGCTACCTGGAATACACTCAGAGGGAAATTGTTTCTCTCACCTAGATTGTAGAGAGAGGGTGATTTGTACAATGGATGTACAAATTGCAGGAACATGATACTAGCATATGTGCTTTGTTTAAAGAAAGACTATGGTTTGCGTTGAATGGTTTTTAAGTAATGGTTTGAATGGATGGGGAAACAAATAGAGTCGACTGTCAGTGTTTTGCATAATTACCGCTTGGAGATTGACATGAACAGTTGTTACAAGTCCAGCACGCGTAAATACTGTGACAGGGATACTGCAAAGGGAAAGGAAGTGGGGGAAAAAAGCTGAGTGGAGAGAAGCAGAGAGGCGTGGCTTATATGGAGGAGTAAAGGTTGAACCACTATAACAGTGTGACAGCCAGGACTGGAGCTTATGAGAACATGACAAGACACAGGGCCACAAATCACGACTTGGAGCTTGGCAATAAAACTGCCTAGAGGGGGTTGAAGGCCTTGCTGACAAAATATTCTGTTCTCAGGTGTCATGTGACGATTTAGGTAGCTGTATACCAGTAATTGGATGGGACGATTGAATCCACACGGTTAAGTCTCTGCTGTCTACTCAGGTGCATTGCATTCCAATTAAAATAAAAGTAAAGGACTTCTTACAATGGTTTTTAATTGAATTCAACTTTTTTTATGCACTGGTGGTACTATCTGGCATATGTCAAAAAAAAAAAAAAATTGCAGGGTATGCTGGAATCCAACACACACTCACACATATACACACACACACAGATAGATTTGGCAGTAGCCTACAATTCTTTGCAGCAGAACGGATCACATTATACATGCCGTGCTTGTCGCTTAACATCTGTCAGATTTGCTGGTAACCTGTAGCCTCAATCAATATGATATTGATCCAAAAACGCATTTGACAATTTATGGTGACTGGAGTGTGGGAAGATATTCAGATGTATGTATGATTCACAACCTTACATGTCAAGCCTTAACAGTTTTGAAAACTGGCAATAAATAAAATCCGAACCATGATTTGAAACCAACGCTGCCTTTAACTGTGTGAGACGTTTATAGGTCCATATGCTTACATCAGTAAAGACTGGAGATATAGTGGAGAGAAATTAATCTAGCCTTATTTTTATTATTCATATAAAGTGTGGATTGAGCTGCTGTGAGCTCCAATAAACAACAACAAGACATTTTGACCACAGGCGCCATATCTGTTGAAATGAGGCTCATTAAAAATACTTGTGTTGGTTTTGAAAAGGAATAATAAATAGGTAGATTTATGAGTCAGTTAAATTGGGGAATGATGCTGTCAGCAGGGAGTGAGATTCGAAAATGACATAGATTGGGGGTAAAAAATTTTAGCCTCTCAAAGCCAGTAACAGGAAAGAAGTTTTACAGTGACGCACTTGTGTCATAATGTGCCAACGTTGATCTGATATTGATCAGCCCCCTTCAACCAGATTTTATTTGGCTCTGATGATACAACACATTTTCACTCTCTAGATACATTTGAATCATTGTATCATGCTTCCAAGTGTGCATGTGTGTCAGTGCATAAATGCCAATCATCTTTGGTCTTATCCAGGCAATGGCCAATCACCAAGCTGTGAAGTGGCCAATCATGGAGTCAAACTGGTGTTAAATGTCAGTCATCATTGGTGAATTGACTCAGGGATGAGAGAAGCCAGCTGGCAAATTAGTCAGCTGAATTGCGCATCTGCGAGGCCAATACACACACACGCACACTCACACACACCTTCATCCATGTGCATGGCCTGAACAGGGCTCTGTAATTATTCTTCTTGTTGCCATAGCTAATATATAGATCCACCCTGATGTGGACATTGTGCTCACACAAACTGCTCCTATTGCCCCAGGTATTTCCATAACACACAAAACACTGCTGCCAACACACCACATTCTAAATTTGTCATCCTAAAGAGATGAATCAACATTTAACAAACAGCATAATTTGTGTACACAAAGGGGATTGAAAATACCTTGAAAAAATGTTGGAAAAAAAGAGCTCTGTTGTTGTAATAGGGCATCCCCTGGTTAAAATATAATTTATACTGTCTTATTATGTCTGTATCAGTTTGCTTGAACAATTTGCCAACAAACTCAGCAACTGTTGCTGCGCCGGTCAAGCTTTCTGTTCCTGCACGAGAACTTTAGCACTATACAGTACAAAGGTGGCAGATAATTCGAAATTCTTAAAAATGTATTATTTTTTCATTGACCATCACTCTTTCAAAATATAATTACATTTGCAAGCATATTTCATCAGATGTCGAGCAGATAGCCAGTGAATTCAGCTAATATCAGCACTGTGAGTGTCTCTGCATATATTTTAGTATTTGACGTGGATAACATGAGCGATTAGTTGTTGCATATGGCTGTTCGCAGAATAGCTATCCCCGAAGGAGTACGATTTGACACTGTAATGCTTTATTCCTCGCACATCTCAATATACAACTAAATAATGTAGGTTTTCAATTTTCTTTGTAATTACAATATAGATATGAAGAGTTTAACTGCATTTCCATTTTATTGAGATATATTTCATCAGCCTAATGTAAAATTGCCACTGTATACAGTCTTATGATTGATAATTCTAAATGTGAGCAAAGACTTTATTTGGATAAAGCATTGATGACATTTCTAAAATGACGCACATTTTATTTACAGTGTTTTTCATAATGTATGGAGCTTATTTGATCCAAATAGTTTCCATCAATGGTGCTGTTTTTATGCGTTTTGTTCCATTAATCAATGTCTCTGAATGCAGACAGCTTTTTGCATATTATTTTGCCTCAAAATTATTCTTATTACTAATGACTCTTAGTTCGAAGACCTGGGGAGAGGGTTTCTGGCAGGTTTGTTTTTGTGTGTGGTGCACAGTCCCCACATGGGGTCTCAGACAGTTTCAAGGCAAAGTAAACAAAATCCCATGCTGAGGGCTACTGTGACCTTGAGCTGATAAATTATTGTTTGAGCCTTGAAGTTGTTCTTATACTGCAGTTATCTTGCTGACACACTACAACTAGTTTGTCTTATTGGTCTGTATTTGTCTGACAAACTTCACTGGCCAGAAACAGATCGGTCTGTATAAGGCATAATAAGGCAGAATCTCTCTTAATCGTCTAAGGAATATTCAGGCTCTAATTTTCATTTTTGTTTGTGTCTACACATTCACATTGTTCCCTAAATGTTTTTTAAAAGGCCACATTGAAACAAAAAAGACAGAAAAAAAAACTTCTTGACACGAAAGAGTGTCTGAACTTTTCAACAGAGACCAGTTAGACTGCACATGTTGCAGGGTGACAGTTCAGTCTGAGAGGAGGTGTCACCATAGATTCTGTAATGCGGCACAAGCAGCAGCAGAAGCCACAGCTGTCTTCCTGTGACAAATAAAACGTCACTTTGAAAAAGTTCATTGTCCATAGCAGAGGTTTCTGGGATGTCTTGATTGTGAGGACACAAGTAGATTATCCTTGAAAAACACTAATCCCATGCACAGGACTTGCTTTTTTCTCTGATGTGTTAGGAGGTCTTTGTCAACTCATCAGTTGAGTCAAGACATATAGGTTTGTGTTCAGCTGATCGTCAGTCATTGGATGCAAATCAGTGTAAAACTATTGTTGGTAAATTGAAGATGCCATTTTTATAGTTGTATCATTATTTATGCAAGAGAGGGGATCTTGTGTAATAAACATACTAACTCGTGTATCAGTGGACACTGGTATAAGAGAGGATTAGCTTGATGTTGTCTTATAACATTAAGATGTAAGTTTTGTGCACTATCTTCAGGGTTTAAAATGGCAAAAGTAAATTGATCAGGTTGTTTGAATTACCTTTTTTAAATTACCCTTTAAACAAACTTTAGGGTATATTTCATATGTGGAAAATGTATAGTTAATGTTTTCATTTTAAGAGATGGAACCTGCCACATCTGCTCCAGTTAAGTTCAACAGCACAACTCCAGAGGAGGTTATAAACTTTGGAGCCACACAGTTTTCATACCACATCCTGTCATGTTTAGTTATTTTAGCAAGGAAACTGTGAATCTGGTGCAGTCTACCTGCTTGTGACATGTGTGGAATAAGTTTTTTTTTAATATATATATATATTTTTTTGTACTCTCTGATCTTACAACAGAGCAGCGTGAATTATTTATCGGTTGGCCATGTGTAGGCCATGACAGCCAGTTAAGACACATTTGTGCCGTGACGCAGTGAGATATTGTTGGGTAAGGGTGAAAGGCTGAGTATTTCCTCGTTGCCCTTATTCCTGACCCCGGTCCCATGTCATTTATTCTGCCCTTTCTTCCCGAGCCATACGACACAGTCTGCCATCCTTAGATCCATCTCTGCTTTCCATTTTCCTTTCCTCCACAACCATATCCACCTCCTTGCCCCTCCTTCTCTTTCCTCTACTCTCCCCTCTATCCTTCCCTCTCTCGCTCACTTGTTCTTCTCTTCGTATCTGCCATTTTCCAATGTCTCTGTGAGGCACAACGTAGTCACTAAAAGCTTTAACTGTTCACTGTGTTGTAGCCGCCTACAATGTAGACAGCCTTTAGAACAGACACACACCCACATAAACACAGATCGTTCAACTTATTTTTGTATTTGGGGATGTGACTGCACTTGCGTCAAGGATCAGTGATGCAACTTTATTCATGTCACAGAACTGCCAGCAGTGGCAAGAGTACAAACAAAGTGCACTCGACATCCCTCTGACAAGCAGACAAAGTTTGAAAACTCCTAAGTAAATAGGCTGGCAGGGAAACCATGTGCGAACAAAGTGAATTCACCCCTGAGATGTGGTTTTTGTGAGACTGCATTTCTCTTTAGAGTGGATTTGAGGACTCACTTTAATAGCATGTTGATGTCTGACGGTGGTGCGGATTTGGAAATAGTCTGAGATGTTGCTTTGATGGAGTTGTGAGCTCCAAGGAAGTGCTTTCTTCTAACTGAAGCATCCTTTAAAGACTTGATGATACTGACCAAGCCTGTTTTGCTGCATACCTCACCCTGACGAGAAACATCCTGCATCCTTTTAGTTTTGTGGTAATGCGGTTTACAAAACATCCACTACATTACTCCACTCAATAACTTACCAAAGTAACAGTGAGAGTAGTGGTGAGAAAGAGACTGGAGCTGTACTGAATGTGTAAATGTGAGCATGTAAGGTGAAGTGTGTCCTTACATGAGTACCTGTGTGACCGCAGAGCGGGGCGAGCGGGTGACATTTAGAGCTGGAAGATTTATCACAGGAAGTGCTTCCTCTATGGTCCACAGAAAAGTGGGGTGAGGGAGGAAAAGACAGACAGAGTGACAGACTGACAAAAACGATGCAGCAGAAAAAAGGGTGGAAGAGGAGCAGAGGGTGAGAGGAGGTGGACAGTTAGTCACTATGGGGATCTGAAAGATGGGGTGAGCTTGGGTGAACATCTCTCACAAAGACTGCATGAAACATCCTCCTCTCTCTCTCTCTTTCTCCCCCTATTTATCTTTTTTTGTGTCTGTCGCAGAGCTTTCTGGACTCATATTTATCTTATGATGTCACATACAAATTAGATGAGTCTGCAAGAAAAGCACCTACAAAGTAGATGAGGTTGCACTTAAAAACCCATAAGCCTTCACTCACTGAGCCAGCATTTTGGATGGAATAATACACTTCAACAAAGAGGTCATAGGCTTTGTTCATATGTTTCTGAACAGTCTTATCTAAGTTCATGAAAATGGACATGAGTTTCTGTGCTTACAGCGGCAGACTGCGGACCATGTGCTGAAAATCCCAAATAATAAACAGCTTGTATGTCTCTAAACTCCACAGGGGCTCCTGCAGTAAATGCTTTCTGTCAGCGATCAGCACATAAAAGCTTATCCTCATCATCAGATCTCGTTTAATTAGGAAAAAAACAAAAAACAAATAGGAAATTAATAAATGGAGCAAAATAAACTTGACATTACTGTGGGTAAAAACGCAGCAAAGATGCCAACTTGCCAGACTCTTTAGAGACACACTATCGCACTGCTGCTGAAAACACTAAAGGTTGAATATAATATTACTGAAGTAGTCACTCTTCATTCTATCAAATGATTTTTTAAGCTTTGTTTACAGTAAGTGTCTCTCTTGGTTATATCAGAGCAGAGGCTGCCATGAGAACATGTTTTCAATTGACTTTTTTTTCTAAAGGCAACTATGTGGATTGCATGTGTGTGTATTTGCCAATATGGGTATTGAGTAGTGTGTGTGTGTGTGCATGTGTGTGTGCGTGTGTGTGTAGGTGTGTGCATGCTGACATGAGGACACCACTGAATTAACTCTGCCCTTGATATCCCCAAGCTGTGTTTGTGCACACAAACACACACACACACAAACACTGAACCCTGTGCAATGCATAACATGAGCAGCAGTGGGTATCAGGGGAGCTCCAGTGTAATCTAAACAACCTCAGTGTGGACCAAGAAGAACACAGGGCTGCTTGACCTAAGCATGGCAGATTTTTCTTTTCTTTCTTTTTTATTTTCATTTAAATTAAACTGTCATGTCTTGTGGAAACTCTACCTATTAATACAGAGTGTAAGTATATTTTTAGAATCTCCCTGTGGCTGAACTAAGGAGTTCACACTGTTGGCTCGCTTAATTTACACAAGGTTAAAAAAAACAACAAAAAAAAAAACTCAGTGTTTCTCAGGCTGTGAATTTTAATCCTTCTCCAGAAAAATAAACAAGTATAACCACAGCTTAAACCACACTATGATGATTCTTCTCGTGCTATATATTTTATTTAAAGAAGCATGACAGCAACATTTTTGGAATAGTTTACAAAACTGCACACATTATTCTACAATGTTTTGACAAGCAAGGAATGAAGGTGGATGTATGGTACAAAGTATATTATAAAATCTCTAGCATAAAAAAATCAGCATGAAAATGTTTGTCTGTGTTATTGTGATACTTTACCACTTCGCCTCGAGGCTTGTTTTTGTGTGCTTACATACATCTCCATTTGTGAATTTGTGCATCAGAGGTTGCTTTGCTCAGGTTTAAACCACATTTTAAAACTATAATCCTGTTCATTTTACTATATGGTGAGAAAATCAATGCATTTATGTCATTGGGGGCCTCTTTTCTTGGGTGAGAAAATCTTGTGTTTCACCACACTGGCTATAGCCCAAGCAACTATCCCCGCTGCTCCTCTGATGTCTTCATTGCGGCCATCAGTCCCATCGTCGTTTGCTGTGGTCTTCCCTCTTCTCTCTTTTACCAATGACCCTTTTGTTGGAGGTTCCTGGGCTTAAAAGTGAACTGCAGTGTATTGAGAGGTTCGGTACCTCAGCTTCTCCCTCCACACAACCATCAGACGTCAGGTGATGAATCATAGAGTTCACCAGCACTTGGTCGGCTCATTAATAATCAACCATTAACTCAGATCACAACTTCTGAATAACAAACAAAATGCTGACAGTCAGCGACCTGTGATTTCAGATGTTAGATATCAACAGATTTGTAAAGATTTCTGACTACATTGGCAGCAGTGACATCATGTCTACACAGTCCATTAGGCCGCATTATGAGCTTGTGTCACCTCCACAGTTGAAAGCCTGAGGAAGGACTCCTGCCATGACCAGGAGCTCTGAACTGTCCAACTACACAACAGAACTTGGTGTCATTAGTCAATTTGATTCCTTGGACCAAGTACCTGTGAAAACATGATAGGTTGCATCCTAATACAAAAGGAACATTGATTTGGGAGTTTTATTGTATTAATTGATAAAGTTTTTGATTTCTTTGAATATTCAGCCAGGTGTGAAACGGCACAGCCTTGACAATGATGACCGTGTGCTCTCCCATGGTTTGATCTGTTCCTCACCTCTGTCTGGCTTTTGCTGCCTCTGTCAAACAAAATGGCTTCACTGAAGATTAGTCTGCCAGTGTTTCTAATAGGTCTTGCATGAACATTTTAGATTATATAGCTCCAGTTAGCTATAAAAAGCTGAAACCTTCTTCTCTGCCACACTTCAGTGAAGAAATAAGATACCTAGAGAGACAACGCGGGAAGGCAAAGTGGAGATGGTAAAAAAGGCATAATCAGAGAGTCTTCCCTGGCCTACCTAAAAGACACTTATCAGCGTTCCAATCAAAGAAGAAAGGAATACTCATTTTCCGAATCTGATTGCTTAATAGGGTCGCAATCCCAGAATCCTTTTAAATACCATAAATTATGTGATCAGTCTGCCGATTCCAAGCTGGAATTCACCCCAGAGAGATGTAAGGACTTTCTACGTCCAATCATTACTATAAAAAATGGAGATATTAACCACCCATCAACAGAACTATGTTACCATCAGCTTTACATTGTCTGAACTCTCATCTCTCAATCAGACCAGGTCCTGATATGCTCACCTGTAATGTAAAATCTCCCTGGGTTTCTTTACCCTGTGGAGAGCCCCAGGGGTCCATTTTAGGTCCTCTCTCTCTCTCTTTTTTTTTTTTTTTACCATATACACACATATCTTGCATAACCATGGCATTGTTTTCCAAAAGCACGGTAACACAGATGCATCCATAATTTGCCCTGATTTGTGGAAAATAAATATTGGAGATCCAAAACTGTCCTGCAGCTGAATGACAACAAAGCAGAGGTAATTATAGTGGCCCCCTGTGGTCCCAGCACTTGCAGCATAACTATCTCTCTCTAGTCTTGGTGCCTTATCCAATAATGTGACAGTGGTGCTGTCCTGCTTTGCCCAGTTGAGACGTTTAATCCAGATCAGGTCATTTCTTTCCTCTGCAGATTGAGAAAAGGTCGGCTATGCTTTTATCTCTTCCAGACTCCTCTATTGCAGTGCACGCTATTCTGGTATCAGCAGGTGAAATGTCCAAAGACTCCAGTTAATACAAACTCCTTCTGCTAGACTGTTAACACTTAGTAAGAGAAACAACCACTTTACACATGTCCTTGCTGCCCTTCATTAACTTCCTGGAAGTTGTAGAATTGATGTTAAGATTTCAGTGCTTGTTGGAAAAGTTTCTGGTTTCTGCCTGCATCCACAATTTGTTAACTCCCTAGTAGCCAGATCGTTGCTTGAGATCCTCTGGAAGGGCCCTATTAATGGTTATTAAATGGTTCTGACTTCTCCCTGGGTCCCATGGTTGTGGAAAACCACAGGAAGGCAAATTCAGTTTCACCCTTTAAATTTCTTTTTAAAACTAGCTGTTATTGCTTTTCCTTGCTGATCGTTCCTGTCATTATTCAAAAAAAAAATCTTTTTTAGATCTATGTGTTTAAATTTAAAGTCCTGGTACTTACTTATTATTTTTTGTTACAGAAGATCAATTGTTGGGTGCTGAAAACGTATTTAAAGTTACGATAAGAATTTGATATGTAAGTATTATTCGGATCACTAACAGCACATCTAATCCAGTATCTACAAAATATGTATTCATCTACAATCACATAAGGTGAGAAAACAGTTTCAGAGCTGAAAATCTGGCAGTTTCATTTTACAGCATTTCATGTTGTGTCAACACTTTGGATCACAGGATGCTGAAATGCCTTACAGCTAGGGTGAAGGGTCAGTGACTGAATATTGCACCCCATCAGGCAGCTGAACAGTTATTGCTTCACACACATGTGTATATATATATATATATAGATATATAGGACCAACGTCCATACATTGTGACCGGAGGTGGCCTCTCAAGCCAGCAAGCCATCTTGTCACCCTCAAAGTATATAATAATATGTGAGAGTTTCATGTTCGCCCCTTGGCACTTCAGCGGATGGCGCATCTCTAATAGCTGACCTCATATACATCATGTGATAATATCCTCAGGGCAGTCCCACTTGTAGGCGTGCTTGACTTTTCATTCTGTCTTGATCTACAGATGCATTGACCGCGAATTAACCCTGTCATTCACGCACATACACATGCAGCCTACTTCCTTACCACAAACAACATTGAAATAATTCCTTGTTGTTAAGTCTGTGTGCACATACACACACACACACGGCGCACACACACACTCAGAGCTGCTCGTGTGCTTTCATGTGCACACATTCTTTAGGCAGCAGTAACACTGTGCTTGTCACAGTTACCTGCTTCTGTTGATCTGAATTGAGTTCAAGGTGCTCTTTGCTTTTGCTGCAGCACAATATATTCTATTCAATTTAAAGTAACAAATCAAACACACATTATATCTAAAACAAATTCATTATCACACTTCACATTAAGTTGAAGGACAGAAAGAAAAGAAGAAGTTTCTTTGAGGTGACTGGAATCACCACTTGCCAATTACCCTACAGGTGTTATACTGTGATTCACACCTGCAGATGCACACATAGAATGTGTAAACACTCTGGGACGTTGTTTTTTGTTTAATATAAATAGAAATGTAGCTAAAGGACCATGTTCACGCCAAACACGTTTCAAGCAGAAAACATGAGTCATTATTTCTTAGGTTGGACAGGTGAGAACAATGTCATTTAATATGAAAGCACTGCTGTATATCACCCTCTATTTGCACTGTCATGTGGTTTGTTAGGTGTTGTTTGGGTTTAAAGAAAAGAGACGAAAATATCTGACCCTGTATAAATGTGACAGACTACATGCCATGTGCATGCAGCAAGGAGCATGACCGCCACAGAAAACAACTATTAAAAATCCAATAAATTAAACTGAGGCTGCACAACACGCACAATTCTTTGTTCACATGATGATAGATGCCGTGTTCAGCTTGTAATGACTCGTGGGGTTTTGGGTACATTGTAAAATGAATGTTTGCTATGCAAATAAATGAGGACCTGAAGGTGGTGTTCATTCTTTGTTTCTACCTGCTTAATTCTTTGTCAGGTTCACAGTGGCCCTCCCCAGCATGCAGGAGACAGAATGGGTCGACACAGATAGACAATCACATTTATATTACACCTGGAGGAAGCAAATTAAAGAACAAAGTGGCATCCATTTAAACACAAGCAGAACACACCCAGGACAGAATGTTGTGCATTGAGTTTAGTTACAGTCAGCACATTAACATTCAGCAGGTAATTGTTCAGAAACCTGCTTTATATAAATACGCATCCTAGTTTCCTGAAATGGGATAAGTGATAAAGACAAAAATAAATCTCTGCTCAGGCAAGTTTGCAGCTGGTCTCCAGGGTTCTTAAACATGCACATAAGGTGTACTCGAATGCAACCCAAATGTTAAACATGACCTTTGGTTCAGTCTTTGCATCATGTGACTACTATGGTACTACTCTCTCAAATTTAGCAGGGGGTCTCTCTCCCAGCACAATGAAAAACACCAGAGGGGTGAAGGAGCAACATCTGTCTCAGGTGTGGCCATGTAGCCAATGTAACGTAAGGTTTGATGCGGAGGGTCAGGAGACACACGAGGAGGTATGAGCAGTCTAACCAGCTGTGAGAAGCTACTGACAGGCTTTATTTTTCTCTGCTCAAAAGACAGGGAGTCTTTGTTATAACCCTGTAGGAAGGGAGATGTAAATAAAGAAAGCGGACACAGTGTTCCGTGTCTTTGCCAGCTTCTTCAAGAGTGTCAAATTATTTACAGGTATACATATGTTATTTGATATGTTTCTATCAATACACAATAGAAAATACAAAATATTGCAGTCATAACATACACTCGTCTCTTGTTAACAGGTATGACAGATATGTGAAAAGTCTCTTCCACCGTACACAAACTTAAATTACCACCTCCTCATGAACTGCAAATAAACAAAAACATGGTATACATCATTCATAGTTGTCTTTTCCTGTTGTTTTCTCTCCATTGTTTCCCTCACATAGCCGTTAAGCGAACCAAAAGTAAAACTAGCTAAACAGTACAGCAACATGAGCAATAATCAGTCCGAAAACCCAGAATAATACCTTCCCTGTTACTCTGTTATTGAGTCAGAACATTCACGAGATGCAGACGAAACATTTCACAACTGTATTGCATCATTGCACAATGAAAATCATTTCCATACC
>OMNW01010269.1:0-11305 GCA_900303245.1 Selene dorsalis
TGTCAACTACTGATGGATACTTCTGTGGGGAGAGGAGATTCTTCAGGAGAGGAGCTTCTTTCACTGAAAACGGAGCAGAACTGCATCCTCCAGTTCTAGAGCAGAACTGGAGGATGAAGAGGTGTTTTCATGGTTGCTGTGCTGTTGGTGCAAAGATGAAGGCTTGGAAGTGGAGATGTACTATCGGTCCTTTCTGCCGTCAGTCATCATAAGAAATATCAACTCTCTACCCAACAAGAGTGATGAAGAGCTGGAGATATTGGTTAAGACTCAGAAAGTAGACATTTTTTCTAATCATAACAACACTTGTGTACATACCACCAAATGGCTACTACTGAAGATCCATCTGAAGTTCTCCATGAAGTCGTTGCTAGGATACAGACTAAACATCCTGAGGCACTTTTAATGATATCAGGAGACTTCAATCATGTTTCCCTGATGGATTCACTGAGAGATGTGGTGGAGAGATACTCACTGAGGGTGGTGAAGGTCATTCTGGACGGCTCAGATCATCCACTTCATGGCACCTTGATGGAGCAGGAAAGCAGCGGTGGTGGACGGCTCCTCCTCTTTGCTGCAGGAAAGAGAGATGAAGAAGATCCTTTGTACCTTTAGCCATCAGGCTTTTTTGATTCTTCTCCAAATGGTGATGAGCTGACAGACAAATGAATTTCCCCTTGGGAAAAGTAATTCGTATTCGTATCATTACCATCCTGCTGCTCACACCAGCAAGAACACAACGTGCTGCTGCTGCTGATGAATCATTTCCTGATGTTGTAGAGACACTCCTGTAACACATTCACTTACTGTAGTGTCGACGTTGACTCTTCGGAAAATGAGCGCTTGACTTCCAGAGGGGCCGTGAATGCAGCAGCGATCCTGGTCCTTTCATTACTGAGGTGTTTGACGCCTCACAGCGGTGGCTGCTGTCGGCGTCTGCTCTCCGCTCACACACACTCGGCGCGTCCTCTCTCAGTCGCTGCTTAGGCTACACACACTCACACCTGAGCCCGGTCCAGTCCTCTGCATGGCAGACGTCCTGGCGTCCAACATGAGCAGTCTGGAGCAGTTTGGTGAGTAGCCTACACACACACACACACACACACTGACATAGACACACACACCTGAGTTTCAGTGTGGACGGTCCACTTGTTTTAATGAGCAGTGGAGCTGTGGCTGTGAGACCTGCCCTTCTATCATTTGTCCTGTTTTATTACTGCTTCATGTTTCCTGAGCAAACGCAGAGAAACAGCCTACACGGGTTAACACGCTGTTTTTAGCTCCATTAATACATTTTTAATCATTTTCAACTGATCTTTATCACCGTCATTGTTTCTAGTTAATTGTCTGGAAACCACAATTTAAAAACTCCCTCTCTCTCTCTGCTGGTGGAACTCCCACTGTACTAGATGTGACCTTTAGACAGAGTGCAAATGAACATGAACATGACCAGAAAACAGCTCATTGGTGTGTCAGAGTGGCCTCATGTGACGGTGATGTTCTTTTGTGCTCACCTGAATGGAGCATTAGTTACAACTGCAGCACTTTTACCTTTACAAATCTCTGTTTGCTTTCCAACAGTTATACAACTTCAGATAAAATCGTCCTTTGCATGGTTATGAGATGTAAGTAGTGGCTTCATTAAAGGACAATTCCAGCCAAATTCAGCCTGGGGCTATAGTTTCCGAATATTTTAGGTCTAAAAGAATGAATGTAAAGATTTTCTTGTAATTGCTCCTGTTATGCAGTAGTTGTGTCTGTCCCTGCATCACCACAGCAGTGTATAATGGGAGCGGATGGATCTTAGGCTGTTTAGGCTGTTTACATCCCACAAAACCACTTTTTTTTTTCACAGGCAACGTCAGATGGCTATTCAAACATACTGCGAGGGGTTTGTTTACTTCAAGAGAGCAGACATGTTCATAAAACGGAGCTGTAATACAAAGTATTGCGAGGTCTTGTGCAAGAGTCAAGTTGAAGCGCTCGGTATGTTTACAGGTAGAATAAACAACAGCCAGATTTACTTACTGCTGCGAAAACGTTGTGCCTCCGAGTTGATTCCTTTGTTGATAAAATAAATGGGAGCTTCAGACTACCTGTGAACATACTGAGCACCTCAACTTGACTCTCGCACAAGACTTTGCAATACTTTGTATAACAGCTCCGTTTTATGAACATGTACACTTTGGTAAATAAACCCCTTCAGTGGATGTTTGAATAGACATCTGACGTTGCCTGTGGAAAAAAATGTGATTTTTTGGGATGTAAACAGCCTCGACAGCCTAAGATCATTCAAATTAAAAAGAAAATCATTCTTTTAGATCTAAAATGTTAGGAAACTATAGCCCCAGGTTGAATTAGGCTAGACTTGTCCGTTGACTATTAATGACTCACTTACTAATACTTTCTTATCAGATAATAGGAATGACATTTGGGTTGCCAGGTTTGGTTGGTGTTTCCCCTTTTCCATTTGCATTTGGTGCAGTAATACTCCTATATTAATAACTTACTGAGATGTTGCAGATGGCTAAATGATTTATAAAGGTTGTTTTATTGTTTTCTCCTCAACACTTGTTTCCATACATATGTTTCATGTGAGCATATGTTTGTCTACCGCTCTCTGTTTCACTCTCACTTTCAATGACAGTTGTTAACAAAAGGTCTCTCTGTGTAGTAAACATGGGTGTAGTGAGGAGCTTCTCCTGAGGTCCTAACCTTCAGAGGATGAGATAACAAAACCTGCCAACAGTCAAACTGATGAATCATTCGTTGGAAAAACTGAGTCATCACTCTCTGTCTGTCATTAACGTTAATGTTCATGATAGTTTGTTCCTCAAAAGAGTGAATAGTCAGTTAGAAACTGAATGATAATTCAACGATTCATCCATTTATTTGTTTATAATATCTCCGTAGACCAAGTTCAAAGCTGGGGTAGGAAATGTGTTTTAGAAACACTCTCTGCCTCAACATCCCCCTCCGGCCCAAACCTGGCCTCAGGGATATGAAGTGCTCTGGACTGTGGTCAGAGACAGAGTGAACACGCAACATGCAAAACAACATCACATGTGTCATTGATGGTAGAAGAGAAACATGTCAGTGTAGATGGTTCGGTGCTACAGGTTTGTCACTGACGTCCTGTTGAAAATGAATCATAAAGGTTTCAAAGAACTGTGTGTACTCATCCATCAGCATGTACCTGGAGGCTTTGGCTTTGGAGGGATACCTAAAGGGAAGTATCTGTTGAATACTTTAAAAATCTAGCTAACTCCAGCTTTAATATTGAAAATCAGGAATTATTTCTTTTTTATTTCAGTCATCTGATCTGACAAATTTGTTAAATATCACTTTACATGTTGCAGTTACACAGGTGTTCTTCATAGCACAGGTTATCCTGGAAAATCATGTAGGTTCTTAATCCAGGCAATGAAACGTGTGTGCATGTGTTTTTTTTCCTGCCTGTACAAACCAAACCAAACTAATGCGTGAATGCTAATGCAGCAGCACACGTCCAAATTATTAACCACTTATATCTGATTATTATTATTATCTTGCCTCAATAGAACCACAGATCATAGGAGGTTCAGACAATTAGATGTCACCCTTCTTTATTTTGGAATATAAAGCATTAACCAAAGAAATACCAGATAGATATAAGAAAATTTCTTTTTAAAAAGACACGTTCAGAAACAGATTTTCTTGTCGTATCAATGTCTGCGGGATATTGGGCTTTTTTCTAGGTTGTGAGAACCTGTCTCTGGTATTTATGACTCCATCTTAATAGAATGGAGATTAATGGGATTGCATTAGTGACATTAAAGGAGAAGTTCCGTTTTTTGCAACCTGGACCTTATTTCTAGCATAAAATACGTTCATTTACTCACCTGAACAACTTTGGTGTAACTTGGAGTCCTTCAGAAGATATTTAGATCCACTCGCGATCTACGTATATCCATATAACGGGAGTTGTTGGGGCAACAATGCAGCGTCTAAATAAGACATTATCTGCTGTGAAACTCCTTCATTTCACCAATATGTTGTTATGAATCTCCAGCACTATTCCCCCGTGAGCTCAGAGTTGTTTTGTTGTTGTCTTCTGGGGTTTTTTACACGGCTTATCACTGACCTATGACTTCGGCACTGGGACGGAAGTGACGTCATCAATAACAACAACACAACTCCGAGCCACTCTGAACTCACAGGGGAATAGTGCTGGTGATTCATAACAACATATTGGTGAAATGAAGGAGTTTCGCAGCAGATAATGTCTTATTTAGACGCTGCATCTTTGCCCCAACAACTCCTGTTATATGGATATACGTAGATCATGAGTGGATCTAAATATCTTCCGAAGGACTCCAAGTTACACCAAAGTTGTTCGGGTGAGTAAATGAACATATTTTATGCTAGAAATAAGGTCCAGGTTGCAAAAAACTGAACTTCTCCTTTAAGATCTGACAAGACTTCAAGTTCAGTTTGGTTTCTGTTTCTGCACACCGTGGATTATCTACAGAGCACACCATCAGCTGATCACAGTGGTTCTCAGTTCCTGTTCTTTGGCGTGACTGACAGAAGTTTCAATGAAAATACGTTCAGAGATGTAAAAATGTCTTGTTCATGCTAGATCTGTGTCCTGATGCCCAACAATGTATCCATCCCCCCCAGTATTTCTATAGCAGGAGCTGCCATACACAGTCAGGGAGCAAAGGTTTGGGTTTGGTCTCTGCACAGGGACAGTAACATCACAAAACAAAGTAATAGAGCAAACAAACCATGGTTTCTTTATTAGAGAACTTTAGAGGTGTTATTCCTGTTTCCAGTCTTAAAGGTGTTTAAGCTGTTTTTCCTGTTTCTAGTCTTGATGGTTAGCTAGAACACATCATGATGTGTGCCCCCAAATGTAGATAAAAAAAGATGGCACTCAAACCTCTTATCAAAGTCTCACTGAGAAAGCTAATAATAGCATTTAGAATTCTCCACACGCTGGTGTGTGAAATCATTCACAGATACTGTAGATAATGTAAATGATCTGCTGTGATTATTTCACCTTCTATCAGATGTTCCACATGACGAGGAGAGGTTGCACTGCTCTCAGCTGCGACTCTGCCGTGGCCTGTGTGAAGTATTAGCGTTGTCATTCAGCTCCGTTCATGTGTAGAAACAAGCCCATGACAAAACAAACAGGCCTCTAAACAGGCTGCTCACAGACTGTAAGACTGGGTGGTCAAAACGGAGAGAAGCTGGGTTCACCTGCATGGAATTACGGCCCTGAGCAATGTATTATGATGTGGTTTATATTTCATCTTTTGAACTTTATCCAGAGCGTGCAGTCACATGCCCCTGCATTCCCAGAGAGGGAGAAACAATGCTCAACTGATCTGGGGTTTGACTTACACTTGGTAATTGGGTAAATGGCTCTAAGTCCTGATACTTAATTCACTATATTTAAAGGGGAATACCACCCAGGGGTGTATTGTTCAGTTCAGATGTCTTGGGAGAAAATGAACTTAAAATAACATATGCATTTTATATCACTGCAGATTTTTAGTAAAAAAAAAAAAAAAGTACAATTATGTTTAGATTTTCCTGCACTCAGGCAGCCATGCAAGTATAGCTCTTTGTGGTGCTTTCAGTGTCTGTTGCTGTGATACACTGATGTATGGGCTTGTAGGGAAATGAAATCACTATCCATTCAGTAAACCAAATGTTGCTTCTATGCACTGGGATCTGCAAACTTAGTTTTGACCTAATTCATTCAGGTTAGGTTATTTTAGTCAGGTCCTGTTTTGAAGGGAGTAAAGTGAAGCCTTGCCGGTGTCTCTGTAGGAATTATATTCTATAAGACATAGTTCAATAATGTGTGAAAATGTCAGAGATACCTTGCCCTTTATCTAGTGAGGTAGATGGAAAGCAAAGAAGTGGTGGTTTGAGTGGTGGATGAGTGTGTGTGTGCGTTTCCGTGTTTGTGTAAAAATGTAATTGTGCATTTAAACTGCAGGTGTCATGTGAACGAGTGAGATGTGGATTATTGATTCCATGCTCCAATACGCAATAATGAGTTGCTTTCTAAAAATACACACAGAGTGCAACATGTCAACATTTCCCTTTAGTCTTGTGTGGGCTGCTGTACAGAAGCTGTGATGACGGGGATTTACCACTCACTTCCTCTCCAATGGATCACACAGGCTGTCAGCCCCTGTGGTCGCTGGAACGTGAAAACGTTTAACCCCGTAATGAGATATAGTAATCGGTAATAGTAATATTACTAATCAGTGCGAGACAGGACTGTTGGAATACACATAATGCCTAGTAGAAATGTAGAGCTGGAGATGAGATACAGGCTCACACACTGGATAAATGTCAGTGCCTTCATCTGAAAAGAATCAGAAAAAGATCTGTATGAGATGTTGGAATAATCTGATTTTAACGGATGTTTGACACGTTTTCTTTTTTTCACGTTCTGCCACAGTCGAGACACTCTCACAAGGGTGCACAGAGGAAATGATGCAATTGTGTGTCTGTGACCAGTGCTTGTGCGTGTGGGAGGCCTGTGTCTGATAACTGAAATGTTAAGGATATTGATCATCCTCACCCCCTTTGCTTTCACCTTAAGTTGCAGCGGTTTGGATGAGGATGTGGCTGATCTTGTGCAGACGACACTTGTGATCACTAATTTGGAAAATACTGCACCTTGTTGAAGGGAATAAGATAGTAGTTACCTTTTCCTAAGACTCAGTTTTGTTCTTAACAGCGGTTTACAAGTACTGAGTATGTTTGACAATAGACAATAACTGACAGCATGTCAACCAGTACTACAGTCACTGATGTGTTTTAGTAGTTTAGAGCAATCACAGTGTATCAGACAACACTTGTCGGATCAAATGAAAAAATAATAACTGAGAGGAATGTGAAGGAAAGGAAGGTGTGTTATTGTTTGCCTCTGGTGGTAATGTGACTGTGTGTTGGTCACAGTCAGGCTGAGGTGTGTGTTTCCTGTGACATGCAGGTTGGTTCTACTCTGTGTGACCTAAACACATGACTGCTCTCTCTCAGGTGAGCAACACACCTCAACACTTAATCCTAATTCTAGTTTCCAGAGCAAGTGAAAGTTTCAGTGTAACCCAAGAAAGGCCCTTTGGATACGGTGGCCTCAGCGTGACGTAGATTGATGAAGGCCCTCATAGTCCCGTCCAGGTATTTAGTGGAGTGAAAAGCTGCCTTTGTGCTGCTCCGTCAACATATCTGTGAGTGAGTTCAGAATATTCCCTCTACTGCTTTGATTTTAGAGTTTTCTATGTTGTTTGCCGAACAGCGTTTCCTTTGTCTCTTGGAGGCTTTCTTGCATTGTCACAAGTTCATCCTCGCACCACCACATTTCATCTGGCAGGACCGATGTAGCTTGAATATCAGGAGCAATATCATGCAAAAGTCCTCTTCCTCTTCTATTGAACACATCTCAGCTACGTCACCCAGTCGTACCATCAGGCGAGGGCTGGATGGAGGATGTGGCTTTTCTCTGCAGGTCTTGGGGTGGTGTGATTCATAGGAAGTGACTGAGATGAGTGGAGATGATGACATCTCTTCACAATCCTAAAACCTTTCCCTTTTGTGCGACAGATGCAATCAGCTCTGGACCAGTGGAGGACACAGACACCACCAACTTCGTGGCACAATTAGTGAGCACCTTTTATTTATATATTGCTTATCCAGTCACGTGTTTGTCTTGAGCTGTCTTGTCTCTAGTTTGCTTTGTGTTGATTTCTCATTGTTCCTCTGCGGAGAGTCTCGCAGTAATCTGCAAAGAAATGTACCTTAACTGAACAGACTGTGCTGTGATTGCTAAAGCCCCTGGGCTTATTGAAGAACAAGTTGTAGCAGGCTGTTCACTCTCTGTGCACACAAGATAGTAATTTTCCTCCACAGTCACAGACTGCATGTTGACTGTTGAAGAGACTCACAGTGGAGGAACTATTCTATCTCTTCTCTGCTTCATTCATTTTACTTTCTAATTCCATCATGTCTGTTCTTGTCTCTCCCACAGTCTGTGGAGGCCAATTATCCAGTGCAAGTGACAGATCCTCATGGTAAATAAGAGATCAGAACACAATGGTCAATTTTACAAATCACATACGGGCATCTCGTTCACTCATCCTGTGTCTTCTCAGATGAGATAATGACATTTAAATAATGGCATAGTGCATCAACTAAGGCCTGATAAAAGTACCTAACCACCCAGCCGACTCTAAGCAAAACTAATGAAACTTCCAATGCGTGCGTGTAAAAGGAACCTGCACGTTAATATATGTAAGCTCTTTCTCTACACAGCTACAGCTACAGTGTATTAGATGAATATACATAACGTTCATTTTTAAAACATGGAGTGTGTTGTCTCTTATTTAAGGCACTAAAGGCCTGACTCTCTGTGCTGTTTGTGAAAATCCACACAGATTACACACTTGTCGAACCCTCCTGAGTTACTGTGGTGAATGTATCTATGGTGTTTTTTAATGGTCTGTGTCTCCGTCAGGTGCGGTGACACTCCACCTGAGCTCCATGCCGTCTAGATACCTGAGTCCCGCCACAGACAGAATAAGACAGGTCAGTATCAGTTGTGACGCACGACACCACTTTATTTTAAAAATCAGACCTCCTTTTTTTATTTTGGACAAAAGTTCAATCTCAAAGTGTTGTACATGTCACAGATTTAAGACAGATTTACAGAGACTGACATTGTTGAAACTTTGCCATCTGTGTCCCACCAGTGTTGAACTTTCACACAGGGCTGTGAACTTGTCAAGTGTTTACCAGTGGGACTGGGGACTCATATTGTAGTGTTTGTAACAGAATGCCTTACTGGAGGAGAAAAAAAAGTAGTTTGACTTAATGTCAACATTTGGTAACAGTGGGAGTGATGTAAAATGTAGAGTAGCAGTGGCACAAATAAGAGAACAGTCTAAAGATTAGCAAACTGACTCAGAAGTGATCCTACAACTCTGTCGAGGGTACGCTCTCATCAGTTTATACTGTGAGTAAGTAAGTCAGTTTCAGCAGTGTTAGCTGGTAGCAGCCTGTTTCAGGCCAGTATCAACTGGTTTTACTTAATGTCAGGGTTACGTTAGCACCTTCATCAAAGATGAAACAGTATAAAAATTTCATAAACCAAAATGTGACCACACTTCAGACAAAGTTCTCTAAAACAAAGAAAACATTTCTCAAGTGCTGTCTGTGGTTTCTGCCTTACCGTCTTCATGTGAGACAAACACGTGTTGCATGTAGCAAGTATGTACCTGGTGACTGCTGTTGGAGTCTGGACAGTAGTTTACAGAGAGAGACGGTAATCAAACACAGTTTCATGAGTTACAAGTTACAAACTGAAACAGTAATACAAACTGTTGCGAAGTTTTATCATTGTTTACCATTAAACCAGGAACAGTTTCATCTTTAGTTTACATGAATGTCAGACCAGTGGGCTGCAGTGTCATTTTCGGTTCAGGTGTGAATAGGGATTGAATTATTTTCCATTAGTGACAACAGGCTGATGTTAGTGGTTGTCAATGGGGTTTTTGGCCAGTGGAAAGGGGCTTTTGACAGTTGCAGGCCAGCCAGTACAAACACAGTCATTAGCAGCAAGGATAGATTATGAGAAAACCTGGGGCACTGGGGTACAGACAGGTAAAATGCCCCAGAGCCATGATCCAACAAGCTTTGCACACCTGGATTTGGGGATTTTCTGCCACACTTCTCTGCAGATCTTCTCCAGCTCTGAGAGCTTCCATAGAAAGTTCCTCAAGTTCCTTAATGCCTCAACCTTGAGGCATTAAGTGATTATGGTGTAAAGTGGTGAATTTGATTCACTTTAACATAGGGCTGCGACATCTGTCCTTCAGTCTGAACATTTTTTAAAGCTCTGAAAATGAGTGAATTTTGGCAGAAGGTGAAACCAGCAGACGTCTCCTCAATCCATAGTTCAGCTTCGTTGCTGCCACATAACTGCTGAACTGTGACGCACAAAACACAACTGACAGAAACACGAAAGGAAAAAGGAAAAACAACGGCAAAGGTGAGAAATTTCAAAATAAGACAGTTTTACTGGAGTTGAGGTGGGTGTAACAGTCAGCACAGAGGAAGGAAGGAAGGAAGGGCTTGGCCCAAAACATTTCTATATAAATAAATATTGAACTGTATGCACCTTTAACGGTTCAAGTATAATTGACCGCATGTTGATGACCAGTGAATATTTGTGGTTATCTGGCAAAAGGGATGTTGTTTTTGCCATCAATAAAAGCGCAGCACCATCTTTCAGTTAAAAGGCCATACTATCATCATGTGATAATTCATCGAGTGCTCTCCAGTAAACTGCTAGACTTACCCTGGGTCCTGGCTGAGGTGCATGCTTTCTAATTGCAGCTGAGCATACAGGATGTGGTTGAGTGTGAGGTGCAGCTGTGAACTAATAACAGAGCAGGAACACAGAGGTGAGGGAGAGGGATAACCTTGTCACCATTATACCACTTTCTTTCTACAAGACAATAGCATTGAACGTAAACATACGGTATACAGAGCAGACGTTATGTTGAGCTGGTGAAGAGAAGCCTATATCCAGTCCTTGACTGTCGTCACTAGTCAGATGTCTGTCCCTCCAGGGGCAGTTCTTCCACTCTCTGTCTGCCCTTGATGTCATGTAGCGTTCAGCAGAGTTTCTGTTAAGACATGTCCAAGTTGCAGAATCTAGTAAAAAACCATCTGAGGAGAGGGCACCTGCCATAACCAAGCTGCTGAGAAACAAAGTGGGGAGGGGCACAGCTGTGGTTCAAGACTTAGGCCCTAAGTCCTGTTCAGTACTGCAGTAACACTCTGTCTGCAGTGATCCACTCAATAACAGCAACACACTCGATGTGGACCTCAAAAAAGGGAAAAGATCTGTTCACATCACACCGGCAATATTACATAAAACACACCTTCCACTGTAGAAAAGTAAAACTAACTAATTACCACGGCAGCTGCATGTGGAGACAGTAAAAAAAATGAATAAGAAATGAATTCAAGTAAAATAAAAAATCCCACATATGAGTAATCCACAGACTCTACACAGAGACAAAGCTGCAGCTGTAGCAACACAGCAGACAAACACCTGCTGTCAACACACTTCCCACCACATTCACACCTCCCATCCAGTGTGTTTCCTGCCTCATCAGTCCACACCAAAATGCATCTTCAGCACTAGAAATCAGATCAGCAAGCGTGTGTATGTGTGTGTGTGTGTGTATTCATATTTGAGACATAAAGGCAGCAGGATGCAATGTAATCA
>OMNW01010269.1:23829-35915 GCA_900303245.1 Selene dorsalis
GGTGAGTAAATGAACGTATTTTATGCTAGAAATAAGGTCCAGGTTGCAAAAAACTGAACTTCTCCTTTAATAGGAGAGAAATCCCACATCATCCATCCTGTCACCATAAAGAGCTCCACCTCCACACCACAACCTGAAATGATGCATACTTCATTACAATGTCATGGATTGTTTAAATACTTGTGACCAGATGATAAAGTGTGTTGACTAATCTGTGTTTCTTGTCTCATCTGAACAGAGAGAGGGCCACATATCACAAACACCCAGCCATCTGTCTGAGTGCAGTGTGATGCTAATTCAGTCAGTGCTCCTGTGATGCTAATGATGAACCATTTCAGTGTCAAAGACATGCTGATTGGAACCTGTGGTAAATCTTCACACCATCATCAACAGCACCGGTGAACTGGTTTCACATTCTGGTCTCAGGTATTTCAGGCATTTTCAAGATATGATCATTTCAACATACCCCAGGCCCTGGTGCATAGAAACCCACAGTAGGCTCTGCAGCATGAGTCACCACCCAACCCATCCAACCAATTAATACAATGTGATGACTGTGTAGAGCAAAGATTGACGACGGTGTGGTCAAGGTAAGAACGATGAACAATAGAACCAGACTACTGTCTTTATCAAGGAGTGAAGACTGTTTTAACTTCCTGGGTAAAGTCACAGATCAGCAGCAGGATAGGCAGAAAGATTACGTAACCTCTCATGGTGAGAGAACGATGAGGATCTGTGGTGAGGCTGCAGGTTCTTCAGAAACACTTTGAGATGATTAAAGGCTTTCTCAGGCTGAGTCAGATAAATAAAAAAAAGTGATCAGAATCATATGCTCTTTTTTTTTTATCATCTCAATGAAAACATTGGAGCATCTGTTATCACACCTGGCCATGTAAACACCCTCATCCTTCTAGTTTGTACTAAAGATTACAGATTCCAGATCAACACAAGACACTAGACAAATGTTTTCACACAGTTGTAAACTTAACCAACTGTACAGTTGCCAGGGTAATCTCAGTATAAATTATCAGAGACATATTGTTGGAATATTTTTGCATGAAGTTCGACTTTGGGTTAGTGCGTGAAGCTCCACAAGACACTTTATGTGATACTGTAGTGAACAGTGGACCAGTGTGGTTTTGGTCTGTCCTCATGTGAAAGCAAGATCCTGATCATTCTTGCCATCTAGATTAATCTCTCAGTCTTTCTGACTCAGTACTTCCCCTCTGCTCATTAATGCTTCACATAGTTTTGTGTCTCTTTCAGACATCCAGTCTGGTTCCTCATCATTGGACAGTTCAATTCCACAGATTCTTGACCAAAACTTTCCTAATTTCTATTAAAAAACTCTATTTTGTGCTGACTCAACTCATTGACTGTATATGTGCAGCTTGTTACTCAACTATGGTGTAAAATTTAACTTGTGATGATGTTGTGTGTCTCTGGTGCTCATAATTGATAATCCCTATATGTTACTTGTCAGGTTTTGGAGAGACTGGACGCAAAAATGCAGACTCACTCAGGAAACAGGTAAGGTGAAAACAAAAAAGGTAGGTACCAGGAACACACAGGGAAAAACATATGAGCACGGCTCGGACAAAACGGGCATCAACACCAGGGAGAAAATACACGGCAAGAACACAGAGCATGGACCACGGGCAAACTGACAAAGGACCATAAGATAACACTGACGTAAAATACACACGGGAGAAACAACACACATACTGTAATGGTAGAGGTGAGAAACATGAGGTAATCACAGGAGGGAAGGCACAGGAAGACAAGACATGGAACTTCAAAATAAAACAAGAACTAAACAAGGAACAAGACACAAACCATGACAGTGCTACAGAAATGTGGAAAACAGTAGTCTGGCACAGAGCACCTGTAGCACCTTCACCAGAGTGAGAAGAGTGAGAAGAATCTACAGAAATGCAAGAGGTGGTGAATATGCATTGTAATGAATTGGTCTATCCAAAGACAGTCAGAGCACGTTACTCTGAATCTTTAAGTCTTACCTGTTGTGCAGTTGTATGGAGATGCAGATGCGGCTTTGTAAGACTCTATTTATATGCATATATCCACACGACTTTAGACAGGAATAATAACTTCAGGAGTCTGTGGGTTCAGTTTCTGTCCTCCCAGTCCCCAGGCTGGAATGTACCAGGACATCAGTGCTCAGCCTGCAGACTGGTAGGACTGACTGTTGTAGGAACAGAGCTAAGTGAATTATATAATGGCAATCAACTCTTCCAGAGTGAAAGAGGACCCATTATAGCGCGTGCACATGGACTGAGAGATGTTGGACACACATGTAATTTAAATTTTGCATATTGAGCCAGCAGCCAGAACTCAAGCACCACACCAAGATATGAACTGTGATGAACAGTAACTTGAAGCATGAGTTGGAAACTTTCCAATGTTGGTAAACTAACCTGTAATCTACCGCTCAACTGAAATATACACTAGTTAAGGGTGGAGTTTGTCACAGTGGAGCAGGGTGATGTCACAAGGTCCAAGAACAACTTTCTCTACAGTCTATGGTTCCAGTCTGTTTTCATCTACCTTGCAATGTATCATCCACTTGTGGCAGCCACTTAGTGAAAAAACGTCCTTTCATAAGTTCACTGTGCCATGAATGTAATTATGTCATAACTCCTACTTATTTGTCAACTCTGTGTAAGATTATTATTCATATAAATATAGATTTACTTGCTTTATATAGTCTGTGTCTTTTTTTGAGTGACAGCTCATTTCCTGTTTCCACTGGAGCATTGTGTGAGCGTTCCAAAATTGTGGAGTGTGAGTTCACACCCAGAGTTACACTGGGAAGGTGTGCTGATGTCTGTGGTTGAAAGGCTCACCTCTTGGCACGGTGGTGATTATCTGTCACACACGTCTGTCTGTTTTATATAAACCTGCTGAGATTAAAGCAAACATTTAAATGAATGTGTTATTCAATATTCATTTTTACATTAAGAAGAGCCTAACGATCAGAAAAGCATGGAACTAACCCAGTCCAAATTCTCTCCTAATTCAAGACTCACATACACACACAGGTGTTTTCAATTCCCCTGGCTCTTTAGGTCAGGTGTGCAGTGAGATGGGCGGTACTATGCTGGCATTACATAATGTCATTCACACACAATGTAGTATTAAGGACAATAATAGAGTGAGCGCCCTGTCCCCCCCAGCAAGTGAGTGAACTGTCAGTTACATGACTAGAATGTAGGGGTGGACTGAGGGTGAGGAAGAGACACATATACACTACAGTGTACCATCATTTAGTCAGTTACCAAATACCAATATAATGTCATACATAATTACCCCGTTCTGCACCAGCTACCACATTGATATGATCCTCATCTGTTGAAAACAAACTCCCTGTACTCCTGAGGTCTGCTCAAACTGTCAATTCTTTATTATTTGCTGCAGTTTTAACTTAGATTTAATGCATTATTTTAATGATTTTATTATTTTTCATTGTAATTCTTAATTATTTGTGTGACGAGGAACAAGTACACAACAGAAGCTTAGCAAGGTTTTGAGAATTTATTACAACCCCTTGTCTAAGGGAACAACCAGTAAATAATAAACAATGATCATCAAAATAAAGACAGAGTCTTACTATTTGGCCTAACAGGGTGCAGCCTCTCTCAACCGCAAAGGTCTCAAGAGTCCGGACACCTACTATTGGAATGACTGAGCCTTAAATACAGTGATGGTTACAACACTGTTGATGGTTACAACACTGGTTAACAAACAGTCCAAAGTGGCTGACGACATCAGCTGCAGCTCAGAGCAGCAGCTGACTCTTATTGATTCACTAATCATTCCTCTGTTTCTGAGATGATTAAACAGATACACAACCAAAAGTTTCCCTTACAACTGTCATTGTCTTTTAAACCCTCTTGTACTGGCTTATTTCTCTCTCTTTCTTTTACATGTATTTTTATTGTCTATGATTTTAATGTATTTCCATGCCTCTGTAAAGCACTTGCCTGGTGTATCCATTGTGCTATACAAATAAATTTGCCTGGCCGTACTAAAACAAAATCATTTTAAAAAGTCAATAAAAAACTCTGTCTAAATTCTGCGTCTATAGGTAGCTCAATCAAAACAATAATAAAAGAATGCCTTGCGTGAGTGTGGGATCATGGGAAATGTTGTCCTGACCTCTATTACCATAAGCTTCTCCTGCAACATTCCTTCAGGAAATCAAACCCACTCTGTAATTAGAACCATTAAAACACTAAATAAAGCATTCTCACCTTCACATTCACATTTTCCCTGGACAGAGATGTTGAGCAGGTTTGTCCTCCTCTCTCTAACAAACAGGCCAAGGATTGAAGCAGTAGAGACACCCAGAAAGCAGTGTGTCTTTAAAAAATCAGGGATCTGAGGCTCCCTGCTGGTTCACCTGGTAAGACATGTCATGGTCCACGTGTCTCCCTCTGTCCCTCACTTTCCTGTCTCTCTCACCATAGCTATCAGAGTAAAGGCATAATGTCCCCAAATAAAAACACTGAATAAGTCACTGATTGACTGATGCTCCTCAGGACAGGAGGACGTCTCCAGGAGCTGGAGCTGAGCTTTCCAACCTTTACTCAGCTTGTTTCTCCAACAACTGAAATCAACTGGTTCAAATAAAGAAATGAAAATCACCAAGGTGTAAAAACTGATTAAAGCTAATGTTGAGCTTCTGTCACACACACACAACGCTGATGTCATCATAGAGGATATGACATCACCGACAGGTGGCCAATGAAACATATTGTTACCGTATTGAAATCACCAATCTCTCTTGTTTGAGAATGTGTGGAAACATTTATGACGATGTACGAACACGATGTACGAACACAACAACAGAGACGACATTTAAAGGAGAAGTTCTGTTTTTTGCAACCTGGACCTTATTTCTAGCATAAAATACGTTCATTTACTCACCCATACAACTCTGGTGTAACTTGGAGTCCTTCAGGAGATATTTAGATCCACTCGTGATCTACGTATATCCATATAACGGGAGTTGTTGGGGCAACGATGCAGCGTCTAAATAAGACATTATCTGCTGTGAAACTCCTTCATTTCACCAATATGTTGTTATGAATCACCAGCACTATTCCTCCGTGAGCTCGGAGCAGCTCAGAGTTGTGTTGTTGTTGTCATCCGGGGTTTTTCTCACGGAGGAATAGTGCTGGTGATTCATAACAACATATTGGTGAAATGAAGGAGTTTCGTGGCAATGTGGAAAGGTTACAGATGCAGGACTTGTACGAAGAACATAATATTTCCACTTTTGATTCAGTGATGCCTCTAAACACTTCCCTCTACTCCCTCCACTGGCTCCAGCTGTCAGGCAGCTGCAGAGGTCTGGTGATGGACGTGGGGGCTCCAGTGCCCCTGGATGGTGAGAAGTCTGCAGGAGCTGCTACTGCCATGTCTGCTGAGAACTGCAGCTTGTGGTCATGTTTGACTAATCACAGGTCCAGAGATATTAGAGAAGCTGGAAGGGAGGTCACTGACTGTAATGAGGTCATTGCAATGAGGCCTTGAATTGAGACTGAGTGGGCGTTCTAGAGAAAACATGAAGATTTGAAGTGAAGGAAGGGATGCAGCGTTGCACATCTGCCCACACCTATGTTTATCTCATTCTCATGATTTCTCAAGTATGACATGAAGGTTTCTTCAAATTTGGCACAAACACTCATATGGGCTCAAGGACAGGGCTGTTGCATAGGGGAGAAAAGTGATTGATATTCTAGGTTTCCACAGCCTAGTAGGGCCCACAAAAAACCCCTGTAGCCTTATCTTTCTATGACTAAATTATTCTGCATATAACCCTGACTAAGACTCATACTAATATTACATCAGCATCAAAACAAAGCCACAAAACATGCAATAGTTTTATTTTCCAAGCAATAAGCCCCTGCCTTCTTTAAAAAAAAATGGTTTAGTCCATTCTGAAGTGACAGTAGCCCCCCAAACCCATAAGAAACAGTTATTAGCTAACGTAGCACAGACAGGTTACTAGAACAGAGAATACCAAAACATAACAGACAACTGATAATACATAATACATCATTTACATAACAATACCCAGTAACTCTATTGAGTGGCTAATTGGAAAAATAATAATAATAACTGGGTGTACTGCACCAAGCACTGCCAAGAACTTAGAGTAACAGAAAAATAAATAAAACATGATAATACCTAGCCTGAATAGAAAAAAGTGGCAATGAAAAGACAGGGGGGCAGGGGCCCACTTCATGGGGCCCAGAATCCTTAGCAAAGGCCCTGCTCAAGAATGAACTGATTGATTATCCAAAGGTCAAAGGTCAACCTCATAGCGACCTCACAAATCATGATTTTGGCCTCCTCAAGGCAATTCCTTGAAATGTGTGGCTCAAAGACAGACAAACTGATCTCACTCACTCTCAGTGACTTTATATGACTATGATGACAGGCGTGTCATCTGACACTGGCCTGAGAGGCACAGGTGACTCTAGTTTATTTTCAATTTCATTTGATTTAAAACAGCTGCATTGGTTTCTGTCACTGTGTAGAAACAATGATTCAGAGATGTGTGTCCAGAAGTTCAGCAGAGATCTGTTTTACCCTCCCTATATGAAGCTGCTACACACACTTTGATTCAGTGTAGTGATCTGTGGTGTGTGTGCACATATAGGGTGCAGAGTGTCACTGACATTGACAGTGAACTGAGCAGAGAGTGAGACAGAGCCAGGTGTTCACAGTGTGAGGCTGAGCTGCAGGTAAAGCTGTTCAAACACGCCCTGTTCGCCCAGGGCTGCTGTTCCTGCAGTCAGAGAGGGAGAGAAAAACATGGCCTCTTGATTCATGTTTCTCTCCCTGTCTCTGCTTCAGGTCTGAACATGTGCCTTTTAATGAATACCTGTGCAACAATATCACAAAGCTCCACAAAGAAACACACATACACACACACACACCTGCTCTACTCATGTTTTCATTGGTCAGATGAACTGATGAACTGATTTAATGAATCAGCACCAAGAACAAGCTTGCCCCCCCCACCCCACACCCTCTCCGTGACTTTGATGGCAACACACGGCAATAAAGGAGTAAATAGTCGTTTAGCCTGTTAAATAATGGTGCCGTTATGAGTGTCTGATTGACTGTGGATTATGTGAGTACAATATTGCTGTAACAGAGACTTGTCAGTCACACAGAGCAGATCCAGTCTCTGGTCCGGTGTCCGTGGAATGCTGTCAAACTGGATTCCTGTCATGTCCCGAGCTGAGATGTTTCACTTCTGACTCTCTCACCCGGCAACACTGTCTCTCTATCTCTCACACACACACGTATCATATTTACTGAAGGTGAATACCGTTCGGTTTAATGTGACAGAGAGACCAGTTAGATTTATGCCCAGTGTGAATCATTGATTGCCTAACACAAAACTGGATGATCTCAGACCAGCCTTCATCACATCTGCAAGTAATGTACATACAGAAAAGGAATCTGTAATTATGATATGATGACTGATAAGTTATCAATCATTCAACATGTTACAGATCTCCTCTGTTTAAATCAATGGATCACCTACACACAAACAGCTTCAGCGTTCAAGTCGCAGTTTTAAATGAGAGAATAGAATAATAGAGGGGTATCGATCCAAATACGTATAGTGACTTCAGTCCGTTGATGAACCGCCTGTCTGGGCCCTGATACAACTCAAGCGCCAACTTGAGTGTAGAAAATGTGTTTCCATTTCTTTCTTTCTTTTTTCTCAAGTTATTTTTTGCTTTTTGCCTTTAATTTGTAGGACAATGGAGAGAGACAGGGAAATTGGGAGAGAGACCGGGGGAATGACACACAGTACAGGTAAGCAGGTCAGGATTCGATCTGGCAATAACCACGTTGGGCATGTAAAATGTGTAACAACGTGTAATTTCTGTTACTTGATGATCATTTCTATTGTTTTTGCCTTTGTTAATTAATAATTAAATCACCAATAGAAACATCTGGATAGTGAAAATAGGTGAAAACAAGTGATTCAAGAAGAACTTAATAAAAAGTAAATAACACCGAATATCACAGAAATACATAAACATAATGATCTGCAGAATGTTATAGTGACACAAGAGGTGCCACTGCCAATCATATAGGTGCTGGTTCCAGTCTGGGAGGCCCTGGATCCTGTTCCAGCTGTGTTAAGTCCTGCTTGTGGCACCCTGCATTGTTACACAACCAGACTTACCGCTGCATATCTGGTCGTCGGAGACTCTAGAGATTTTTAAATCTTCTCTTAAAATTAATTTCTTCTCCCGGGCTTTCGGACCTGTGTGAGACAAAACTTGTTCTGTATATGAAATTGTATGTTTTTGAAATGCATCAAAGAATTGTATTGCTGTTTTATTTTAGGTGAAGCACCTTGGGCTTCCTAGGTTGTTTATGAGGTGCTATATAAATAAACATGACCTTGACCTTGACCTTGACCTTGAGTCTCTGAAAGGGTCAGATCAACACACAACGATCATGTGTTCAGACAGAAGAGACACAAACAACATCCGAAAGTGGACAAGTGGCGCTGGGACAGAGTCACCTCAGAGCTTCACCTGTCCTCAGAGCGCTACAAGACAGGTGGAGACACACCTGTCACCAAGGCTGCAGCTCATTGAGCAACAGTGCGTCGGGCTGGTTCAGCTATGCCTGGTATCTGAGTCAGCCCAGGTATTCTACCCCACAGCAACATTGAGCAATCACTAATGTTATAAAATCCCCTTCATACACAACCAGCTGCTCTATAACACTTCTACACTACTACTAATACTACTTTATTATGCTTCATGTGAAGTATCTATGGTACAAAAACATTGTGAAACCTCTTACAATTAACGTCACTGTTATATGATTGTGCAGCTACTTCAGTTCAGTTCAGTGTTTAACCACCTGAATATTTAGTGACTCATAGACTATAAACTGAGACCAGGGCTCAGTTCACTAAATGAATTAATTTATGACTTTTCTTAAGGTCCACCTTAAAATAACAACTGCTGCTCAAAACACCAAGTCACATAAATCATCCCACAAAAGACCAAAGAAAGACAAAATAAAAAAATAAAAAATAGCCACTTCATTCAAAACTTCAAAACTAATGAAACTTTATTTATATAGCACTTTGCACACAGGGGAAGGCATACAGTGTAACATTAAAAACCCACCCCCCTGGGGCGTGGGGTGTATCAGAGGAGTAGAGCAGCCGCCCCTTATGGAGAGATTATAGTCCTCGCTGCAGCCGCCTCCAGGTCGCATCCCGCATCGGGCAGCCCCTTGCTGCTTGTCAGTCCACCTCTCTCTGCCTCCCCCATTTCCTGCGTAATGTGTTATGTGTGAGGGGGAAGCAGAGATGACTGAGGAAACGCTGCCATTACTTTGTGATGAGGAAACACTAGAGGCAGTGTTAAAAAATAAAGGCAGTTATAAAGAATAAGGAGTAACAACTGATGCCTAAAATAAATTAAAAGAAATAAAACAATAAAAATGTGTAATTGGTCCGATAATAAAGTGGGTACGGGAAGTATTCCCCCTTCAATTTGTTATTTTGCAGCTTTATGTTAAAATCTAAAAGATACATTTTTTTCCTCATCAATCTACACTCACCACCCCATCATGACAGCACAATCCCAGAAATTTAGAAAGCAAAGAGGCCTCCATCATTCTTACATGGGTCAACCAGGACTCTTCCTAGAGCTGGCCGTCCAGCCAAACTGAACAGCTGGGGGAAAAAAGCCATGGTCAGAGAGGTGACCAAGAACACAACAATCAGTCTGGCTGAGCTCCAGAGATCCTGGAGATGGAAGATGGGAGAAAGTTCCAGAAGGTCAACCATTGCTGCAGCCCTCCACCAATCTGGGCTGTAGGGCAGAGTGACTGGACGAAAGCCTCTCCTCAGGGCTGAACACATGTAGAGTGATAGAGTGAATAAATATATAGATAAATAAATAAATGCAGCTACAAATAAAAACAAAATAAAGTGACTTAAAATGAAATCCAGCTAAAAGCTCAACTAAAAAGATAAGTCTTGAGTTTGCTTTTATGAATATGAACACTGGGTGCTGCCTTCAGGTCCTCAGGTCAACTGTTCCAAAGATAAGATAATCCTTTATTCATCCCATGATGGGGAAACGTACAAAGCTGGGGGCCACAGTAACGAAAAGACCACTCACTGTATGTTTTAGTTCTAACCTTTTGTTATACTAAAAGAGCACTTCCAGAGGACCTGAGAGTTCTCACAGGCTCATATGATGAGATGTGATGTGTGCACCCAAGTTTTGCAGAAGCTGTAATTGTGCAATATTCTTCCTGGGGAGGCCAGAGAGAAGAGTGTTACAGTATCAATCCTGCAAAAGCATGTATGAACATCTTGAGAGAGGAACTGACATACTTTGGCAGTGTTCTTTAAATGATAAAATGGCTTTTTGTAACATCCCTGACGTTGGGCTCAAAGCCGAGGTCAGAACAAACGATCACAGCTAAATTGTTTATCTGCTGACAGGGATTGAAAGATAGTAATTGAAGTTTTAAATTCAGTTTCTCTCTATAGCTCTGGACCAATGACTAAGACCTGAGTTACTACTCACTACTCATTACTGTGTGATGTGCAGAGCCAGAAAGTATCAGGAAGGAAGACAGCAGGGGGATTCAGGGGTCTGGGTTTGAGTCACTCTCCTGTTGCATCGCATTGAGTTGTCAGGGCCACCGTACTTTCCATCTCAAGTACAGATATACAAAAACAAACCCACACCAAAAAAACTGAAATAGGTGAAGGGGTCATAAGTTCAACCTGTAGCAGGATGATAAAAACAAACCTGATGATAGATTCGCTACAATCTGACATTATTGTCAGTGACACTGAACAGAGCTGGTTCAGTCCAGTCTCCTGCTGCTTTGTTGTGTCTTCAGATGCCACATTCTTCACCTTCATGCACGCAGGATGTTTTCAGTAAACTCACAGGTATGCATTGTGCAGTTTTAGAGCCAACTTACTACCTGACGCACTCCTTAGCTGCTGTGTTGAAGCAACACACTGGAATGGATGTGACGCAAACACACACAGCGTGCGTGTGTGTGGTGAAGGAAACTCAAACCTCAGCCAGGATCCACTTGGATCAGAGGACAGTCACTTTATTAAAACTATACATTAACAAAGGCAAGTAGATGAAAAATCATAGACATACATGTTGTGTTTAAAAGCCCCCCCCCACCACAAAAAAAACAAAAAACAAAAACTGAGCGCTCAGCACTCAAACATGCAAAGCATCATGAGAAGGTGGTGATTAGGTGTGAGTCTGTTTGAGCTGAGGTCAGCAGGTTGTCTTTGACTGGAAACAAGGGCTGAGTCCTCCCCTCCTTACAGGCAGTCATCTTCTGGTTGTCTCTGCAAAACACAAACAGCTACTGTTAACAGCTCTTCATCACAAACAACAGACACTTCCTGAGAGAGAGAGAGAGACTACAGAAGCGTCTGTTGCCTCCCTCTCTTTCACAGATAACCAGATGGATGATAAGTACAGTTTATAGTTAAAAATAAATGATCTCCACTAATAATCAGTCTGTCACTGAAACTAATGTAAAAAATGAGCTCTGTCTGTGGATCTCCATTACGATTGTGTGCATGCAAACATGATTATATGCAGTTAATTATGTTAAACTGGTGGAGAAAATGTGATTTAATGTTAATAACACAGGGCTAAGACTAAGAATAGTGTTCATTATGTACAAATGCTTGAAAGATCATTTACTTGGCTGCTCTGGGTGAGTGGCCTGCGAATGTCTGAAACATCTCTGGCTACTGAGAGACTGGCAGTGAAGATAATGATGTCAGTGATCTCACCTCTGATAATGAAAGTGGCTCCTCAACAGAGACGATGTGTGTGTGTGTGTGTGTGTGTGTGTGTGTGTGTGTGTCTGTGTGTGTGTGTGTGTGTGTGTCTCACCATTGGGGGAGTACACCCTCAGGTTGATGGGGACTGGACTGATCCCCTTGTTGTGTCCTGTCACTCGATCCGTCTCGGCCTCGATCTCCTGACGAACTTCATCAAAGT
>OMNW01010270.1:0-12635 GCA_900303245.1 Selene dorsalis
GTGTCACCACAGCATAGGAAAATCTATGTGGGCGAAGCCAGGGTCCTTCCTCAGGTCCCAGTACGTGTTGTTGCTCACCCAGGTGTCGTCTTTCGACTTCCTGAGGAGACAGATCAAAAACCAGACAGTAATGAATACGGTGAAAGACAGGAGAGTGTGTGGTGAAACTGAACTAGTGCCACGGTTCACTGCTGCTGCGACAAGCTGCAAGTGAGGCTATTAAGAGCTGAGATAGGTTCACTTGTCTTCAAATCACTTCCTTAGTGGGAAGCAGATAAATCTAGGTAGTTAGGTTACCTAAAAAATTTAGGTTGATGTGTTACGTTGTTGTCCTCCAGGACTCTGCGTCTTTCTCGCTGCATCTGTTCAATCCTCTGTTTCTGCTCCTCTGCAGCCTCCAAGTTCCCCTCCTCCAACAGTCTGCAGACCAGACACAAACACATTCATTATACAAACAGAGCAAAACATTCATCTTCAATATTCAATTTTAATCTTCATTTATGATGTTTTGTCATTGTGGTAAGATAACTTAATTATGGATAAACACAAACACATAACTCAGGATACTGAAGGACTAGAGGCAGTGATGTTTTTTCTTTTTTTGGGGTGGGGGGTTGTTGTTGTTTTTTTACTTTGGTGCCAAAGTGAAGAGAGTGCTTCTTATTTCTGTGGCAGCAGTGTGTAGTTTAGACTGAGACTTTTAAACCTTAAAAATGTGAGCTAAAATTAGTTTGATGGCTCTGAAAGCCTCTGCAGCTTCTTTCTATTCTTACTATGAGTATCAATGTGTCTATTTTTGTGCTATTTTGATCACTGGATAGGGTGTACATTTTTCAAGACAGCCTGTCAAGACCGTGACTAAGATGCATGATGTAAGATTATTAAAAAAAAGAGCTACTTCAGTATCCACTGGGCTGTTTTTATATCAAATTTCTTTTATAACACTCTAGCAGAAATCTCACCCTTTTCACCTTAGCAGTATTTTTTTCCCTTTGTATTCAGTTTTTGCTCTTACCTTTGGTCTACACGTAGTCTGGTGTCTGTGGATGGTAGCAGCAGCTTAAGAGTTGGATCCAACTCATTCAGCTCAATTGCAAACTTGGTGAAACCGTAGTACTGCTCATAGTCTCCTGGCATTGCATCTGCATTGCAAACAAATGACACCCCCTGCCTTAGCTGCTGTACCAGGGAGAACATACATTACGAAACAGGTAGAGACTTGTCATACTTGCTCTCCAGATGCATGTGGCTGCAGGCGGGTCTCCACAGAAAACTGATTCATGCCACTTTCCAAAAAGTCTGTGGATGACCTTCCCTTTCTGGTCGGTAATAGTTCCCTCCACCTCATTCACACTTGAGTTCCAGTATTTGGCCTGTAATGAGAGTTGGAGAGCAGCATGACATTCAACTGTGGGTGTGTGCTTGTCTTAAAGCATTTAACCATCTCCTCTCAGTGAAGACTTCCATAAATCACACTGAGGAGTTCCTGCTGGCATGCAGGTGGAGAGCACCATCTGTGTAGACGGGTTTATGTACTCATGTAGGAACTACAGCAAGTGTGGCGACGGATGACTTATGTACAGTATATGGGAATATGCCTTTTCACTGCTCTGAGGTTATTTCGATCAAGCCTCCTGGGCTCACAGAGGGATGTCTAACAACACAAGCACAACACAAATGAGAGAAAGAGCCATGGATGATAAATCAATATATTCTACAGTCTACAAGTGGAGACTTGACTGTAAGTGATGCACAGGTGTGACATCAATCTTAAAGATGTAACACCTAGTGCTACCTTATGTTTTCACCCTCATATTTCCAGGGCCACAGTGGTTGTTGGTAGTGAAATATACATGGACAAAGTTAGTGCAAAATGGTTGTTAGAGGGGGTGAGGGTCAGATCTTTGCATCTTTTTGCATGTTAGCCTCACCTTAACAAAAGTGATTTTGCACTGGCAAATCTCACTGTTGGAGTTTCTGATGCAGATCTCTCCATAGTGCTCAATCCAGCGCTGCCCACTGAGAATGTTGTGGATGCAGGACGTCACCTTGTTCCACTCATAGTGATCTCCAAATCTAGAAAAAAAGAGGATTTTAAACAAAACAGTGCTCCTTTTGCCTGTATACATGGCTTTTAATTGAGATACTCATTGGTTTGTGCAGTCTGTGAAAGTGTGTGTATGTGCATAAAGACTCACTCTGGCAGAGTTACATGAGTGGCACCCACAGGAACAATCTCCATTGACTTGCCCCAGAACTTGTTCTTACACCTCACATCTGCGTGAGTCAGAGAAGAGCATTGTACACATTAAAATTCAACATAGACGACCGGCTGCCATTGTAATATTTACAATTAATTCATATATTCCTTTACCTTGCCAGAACACAAAGTTTTTTGACTCCACATGGCAAGCTGAGATAGGTGGGTGGTGGCTGACCTGGCATTGAAAAGGGAAACAAAGAGAAGCGTTAGTACACCGATTTAAATAATGCTTTCAATGAACTATCATTAGGATACTAAGGTTTTTGAATTGTTGCCGGCACAGAAATTGGGTTTCATGCATACTTGCTCTGCAACAAATCGAAAGCCTTTATCTGGCCGGTCACATTCATACGTCTCTCCCAGGACGGGGTTGAAAGGCTTTCCCCCAGTTCTGTAGTAGCTGGATGCATAGCCTGATACGACAAACGTGGCTATGTACACCTATATAGAGACGAAACAATTGTTAGTGATGTTTTATTCACATTTGAGGTAGAACAAAAAGCATAAATGAGCTCGTGAAAACCTTGAGGATTTAAAATAATCCTCCAGGCTGGCAGAACACTGTATCGCAGCGGTGTCAGATATTATTGGTTCATAATTTTGATTCTGAGCAGTTTCAATTTCTGTTTTCCATTTTACTGTAATGAGCAAGGTATCTGTCTGAGTACACCCTCTGATTGCTGCACTGAGTCAAAGGATCACTGAACTACTCCCACATCATAACGAACGGCCGCACGACTGGAGATGACACTGACTTCAACCACTTTTCGGTAGCACATTCACACACACTGGCTGAACATGTGTGCATTTGTCCTTCATGACAGGGAAACTCCACAGGCGGATCTCCCACACAAAAATGAACAAATGTAAGCTCATGAACTGCATCGCTCAAAAGTCTGCAATGCAAATGAGAGCAAGAGTGAGACACTGAAAGAAATATATATTGTTTCTCACAGTAGAATAATATTATCAGCAGGACCAGCAAATACCGTTGCTGTCAAGTAATGGGTAATTACTGGCTCTTAAAACAGCGCTTGATATTATGCTGCACACACTGTGTTTAAACTGATAGAGCTTCCAGGCCTCTGGTATTGCTATAAGAGTACAGTTTGATTAGCTGACAGCACTCTTGTGTATGTGCGAGGTATGAAGCCAAAGCGAGGAGAAACAGCTGATCTGATTCCATCCAAAGTGAGAAAAAAAACATTTAAAATGTAAACTGGTAAGTCTCAGGTGCTGTTAAAACTCTTTCAAACTTCGACCCCGTTCACACACTCAAACAGCCAAAGGTGACATTGCCATCTCACCATACGTTCAAAAGGATCCTGTGTAATAGCAGCTCTGTCTAGCAGCTCGCTGTACTCCAGCTCTTCACACAGTCTCTGCAGGGTGTTGAGCGGCTCATTAAGCTGCACAGGCATGGCCACTTTGGACAGGTCCTTGCCTATGTTGTTCCTGAGGATGTTCCACAGGCTGATGGTGCTGTTGTTGGGGCTTGGAGACGGCAGACAGGATCTACGCTGACACAGGACAGTTCCTTCTTCTACAGACCCTGGGAACAGATCGTGCATGTATGAGGTCAGGTGAGACACTGACAGCTCTCTGTGTAGTGAAGTAAGCCTGAATGACATTTTGTGACTGAATTCATGAAATTGCACTGGGGTCATTATTGTAGTGCTTTGTTCCACATTTTACCTGAGTTTGGTCTCTCACTTTCCGTCCCATTGCTGAAGTTATCCATGGAAATATTGTCACTTACGTCACTGATGTATGAATCATCTTCTGAAGCCTGAAAAGAAAAAATCCAAACTTTAGCTATTAGATAAAAGATACATTTTTAATACCACCTGCAGCAAGGAAGAGGGCAGGTCTCTTTCAACATCCTGTCATGTCAAGCAGCAGATCTGAGGCACAGGAGATGAATGGTCCCTTAGGACCTGGTGACAAATTTGCACCTCGACTTGCTGTATTTTTAGATGAAAGTAATTAACTTCCATTTTCACATTGCTTCCGCTCCAGCTGCTATCTTAGTTGCATGAACACTGAAGGAAGAGGAGGCCGAGGAAACAGAGAGGAGACCAATTTCATGGCACACATCATGAAAACTTAGACTGAAGACTGTAAGATGCCTCCTATCATCATGTTGTTGAGATGAAAAGCATGACTTTCGCTCTGCAGTAAAAAGATAATGAATTCTTATAATAGGTTGAAAAGTTGAACGCAAAGAGACAGAACTGATGAAACACTGTGTGAGAGGCAATAAATGAGAAAAGAAAGAACCTCTGGTGATAATTTTCTTTTAGACACAACTGTCTTGGTGAATTTCTCTCTCTGTTGTACCATGCAGGTCTTCTCATCAGCAAGAGCAGAGCTGGTAATAACATTTTGGTTGTGAACAAGAATAATCACTCCACACATTAACAGTCGTGATGGCACCGCCCTTACACAGCCCTAAACGTCAATGTTAAAAGGTTAATGCCGACTACAACACACCTCAGAGCGGCTGTTGATGGTAACGGCTTAACACCTAGCCTACACTTACCTCATTTTCAGAGGAGCTAGCAGACAGCAGAACTTCCTGTGCATCAAAGAACTCAGACAAAGACTCTGCTACTGAAGCTCTGCTCTCATTGGACACTTGGTGCACAAGGGGACGGGATTCATCCGCAGACTCCTGTTTCTAGAAGACAAAATATCCACAGTTATAATTAAAAGGAACACACTGGAACACACGACATCACTGTGGCCAGGGAGGATGGGATAATCACGAGGTGCTTGAGGTTACAACATGACCACAGTGTGGAGATAATAAAGGTTCCTCAACAAATGTATTAAGTTATATATTGAAAAACAGTCATCTGTAATACAGTACAGTGAATCACCTTGTGTAGTGAGTGTAACTGCAGCATGAACCTGAGGATTTCTCTAGAGACAGCAACCGGCGATGTGGTGAACTAAATATATTCACTGCATTACACCAGGCTTTCAGTTTCATAAAGGTGTATCTATATTTTAGTCTCTTTCTTCTTTCTAAACCCACAGCGACATATTCATGCATACAGTACCATCATTTGAAAGCCAGAAACTGGCTAAATGATGAACCTCTAAAATGCTTCCATTTTGTGTAAAGGAAGGATTCAGATATAGATACAGACCAGTTTATAATACATAAAGTATTGTATCAATCCAATGCATTACTAGAGACTGTATCACAATATATTACTGCATTAATCATCGAGAGGGAGTCAGACATGCAAGTTTGCAACAAGTGTGCAATATTGCAAACTCTTTGGCAAAGCTGAGGTTGCTCACATACAACAAGATGCACATTTACAGTGGATTCAAAACATCTGCACAATTCACAACAACAACAAAACAAAACAAACAAAAACAAGAAAACATGCAACCAGTTACAAAGATAAAGGATTTTACACACGATAGAGAGCACAGCCATCTATCCTGTTTCAGCAGGAGATTATCTCAGAGACGGGGCATTAGTTTTACACTGCGTGTTAAACACATTTCTAGGGAGACAATTAAGCAGATCAGCTCCCTCACTGATCAGCAAATCTGATTAGGTGAGCAAAGAGCTTCTTTTAGGAGACAATCGTGTGGCAGTCTTCCTCTAAGCCGTGTGTGTGTGTGAACTTAACCACAGGACAGAGAGGAAGCACTTTCTCATTGAAAAGATTCACTTATTTCTCAGGAGGCAAGAGTTTCCTGGCAAGTGTGTGGTAAAGAAACTTCTGTTGACTTTTTATAATAGTCACTGTCATCATAACACAAAGTGAGTCGAGTGAGGGGGTGAGAGGAGTGCAACATTTGTTGAATCTGGAAGAGGAGAGGGAAAGGACAGCTCATTCATTTTGTGGCAAATTCTAAACCGTGTGGGATGAAAAAAAAAAGAAAAAAAGAAAGAAGATGGAGATAATAATAATCATCATGTTGGTGCGGGGGGGAGGGAGTATAGTCACTGCATTCCTGCACCCACCTGCACAGGGGCAGTGAGATTTATTAGTGTGGGCTCTACGATGTGGGACTCAGCGTGAATCTTGCACAGGCGCTCTCTCAGCTCAGAGTTTTGGGCTAAAGCCTGGAAAGATAACCAGTGGAAACATTGTTTAAAGCAAAACACCCAACCCATACTGAAAGCTGAATAGAATTCCTTGTTTGAACTCATTTACCTATACTGCAAAGACATGTGTATGTGTTATCACAACAGACATCAGACAGGAAGCAATGGGAGCCCTAAACTACATTACTCACCCCGTGCCAACCTTGTGTGAGGTGGAGTAGGTAGCAGCTGAGTAAGATGATAGCCAGCAAGGTATTTAAAGAGAGAGAAATGTGTTGGTGTAGAGAGCACAGGAGTTGTAATGTGGCGAAAGATGTCAGCATGACGATGTGTGTAGAAAAAGGCAGAAAATAGAAAGAGACTCTGGGTGGGAGGCAGCGGCCACTGGAAACATGACTGTTGAAGGTGATTTCGTTCAGGTATACAGATGTCACACCAGCAGCGAGCGATTCCTCTAAAAGGCTCATCAATGTGTCAGGCCTGATGAGGGGCGTGAGAGCAGTGTGATGTATTGCTTCTGACTGGTTAAGATTTCTGTGTCTGCGTAAGAACACGCGCTGTTCCACGTACCGTTGCCAGTGCGTTCTTCAAGCCGACGACCTGCGGCGAGGTAGGAGGACACGTTTCGTGGTCCAGAGATTGCTTTAATCTCTCTTTCTCAGATGTTAGTGAACTCAAGGCTGACTTCATGGTCACATGCACTGTGGCAAGAAGAGGAGGAAGAAGATGAGAGAAGCTTCACCTGCAGATCAGTTTGTATTCACTGACGGTCTATCACACCGCAAATGGAGCAGGAGTGAAATTTTGATTATCTCCTATCACTTGGCAAGCTCTGTTTGATGACATTCATTTCACCACGCACTTCATAATCGCTGTTTGAGAAGCCGCATGAATGAAAATGCTGGCAATATTAATGCGTCACTGTATTGGATTAAGCCCATCACACATCCTTAGCTTCATAATTTTCAAGGTACATAAATTTGGTGGTTTGAACACCAGCGGCATTGACAGCTATTCCCCAGAGCTTCTTGAAAATCGTGGTACCATTATGCAAAACACAAATCATCCTCATTATTCCGAGTCAAGCATCAGGTATCTGATTATAAATTTTAGTGAAGGGTAACAGGAAACTAAATTAGACCCCTATGGGGCAATTCTGTGTTTACAAAGGAGATCTTCGAAGCTTTGTGGTTTAGAGAGCGAGAAATCTCTCACTCTTAGTAACAGCTAGGGGGAAATGCTGATTGGGAACAACATGAAAATCCCAACGAGTGAAAACTGAGAGAGTAATTAACAGCTGCCGTGGCTGCACCATTGTCACTTCTGTTCGTTCTAAACAACACTACAGCTGCTCTGATGTTTGTAAAATATATATATATATCTTTAGTCTCCTGAAGTTAAACGAGATGCTCATCAAAATCAACCCAATGATTAAAAATAATTGACTTACAGTTGGTGGCAATACGGCAGAAGTCCTCCTGCAGCTTGGCCACATCAAAAGCAGAATCCAGCGATTCAGGGTCGGGCTTGTCATTGCCGAGAGCAGCGGTGGAGAGGTTGGGGTTTGATGCATGGAGGCGCATGGAGCCAGAGGAGATGCAGCTGGGTACCTAAAGCAACACAGGAGGAATACAACTTCAAAGGACTGTCACTCAAAAAAGATTAAACATGATCACTCTTAAATATCATGTTTGTTTGTTTTTTTTTTACCTGCAGAGTTGTTTTGACGTCTTTGTTGTAGTTTTTAGTGCGCCATTTCCTTGGAAGTCTCTTATCCTTCTTAGGGCTGTCAAACGTAGATGCCTGGAGAACAAGAAATACAGTTGGAGTATCTTCATAGAAAGTGTTGTTTTTAAGGTGCATGAACTTCTGCTGTGACTCAACAGAAATGATTGGTGGAGGGAAATGCTAAGAAAAGAGACAAAACATTGCATAAAATAACTGTTTTTCTGGAGTTGATTCATTTGCAGATTATTTCCTTAGACTTGGTCTGCATGTAAAGGTGGATGGGATGACAAGCAGAGCGCTGACCTGCAGGGCTTGAATAGATGGAGCCGAATAGGTACGATGGAGGACTTCCATACTCTGAAGCAGGTGGTTGAGCTCCAGCAGGTAGGCCTCACACACAGACAAGTCTGTTGAGAGGAGGAAAAAAAGTACAGTCGGTGACTCCATAAGACAGAGGTTAGTTTACAATGAGCATCCACAGGCTTAAAATCAAGACCCTGAGGAACCTAAATCTTCGGCCAAGACATGGGTCACTGCTTTCGCCCTCTTATGCAATAGAGGCATAGAGAGCATGGCTACACTAACTAAACCCTGAACGTCACCAACGCTGCCTGGGTCAGAAAGATGAGAAGGTGGGTTAACCAGAACGAAGGATCAAGTTGTATCACCCTAGACTTGAGGAAACATTTGATGATCGTGGAGACGAAGAGCGGTTGTATCATGGTGTCTGTGTGGTTTTAACGAATGATCATTTGGCAGTGGTTGCTTAAATGGAAAGTTGAGTCACTCTGATCACTTCAATTACTTTCAGTAACAAAGCTCAGTTAGACAGGCAGGTTTAAGGTTCGTCTCCCTTGATGAGCTCATACAGCGGATGAAGCCCGCTTTAAAGGCTAAGGCCTGTGATACAACACTGGAAACAGAAAACAGAAACTTTTGGGCAGCGGAATGTAAAATTCAATGTGGAGCCAAACAGTGTGAAAATCCTGTGTACAAATGTATGACTGTTTTTTATTCTCCAAACTCTTTGCTTTTCGAAATCATAACCTCTCATATGCGATAGACGGAGGAAACTTTGACATCAGTTGTATATCAGCAGGATCCTAATGAGTGAAAACTGAGACACACTGGTATCAATAATCAACAGCCTCCTCAGTTACAAAGCTTCCCCTGTCAATCTTATCTAAACTGTTTATATATCAGAGAGAGAGAAATGTATTCATTTATTAGAAGTAACAGCATCAGACCAATGTACAAAGTTGAAAAACATGGACTCAAAGGTTAAATCTCCTGCGACTCTCACTGACTCTGAATAGAGCTCTACCTTCATAAACACTCAACAGTTCTTCAACCTCTCAGCTGCTGCCTCCATACAGGTTTATGTTTATTAATGAGTTTTCTCTGTTTGTTTTTTTTCAAATCAAAGTATGCAAATTAAATTTTCTGTAGCACAAGAATGCATTTTTTTTTTAAATTTAAATAAAAATCAATGTAAATTCAGGATTCAGCCCAACGTTAACCAGTGGTATTAGTAAGATGGACACAGCCTCAGCCAACTCAGGTCTTGGTGTGTTATCATCTTGCTAAAAACACGGGAGTCAGGGTTTAAGGTCACACAGAATGATATAAAATCATTAAAGGTGAGTGGTGCATCAGTCAAAGTCTGGCTCTGGTGTCTCACCTTTGGAGCACTTGTCCATGTCGTCAGATGACTGGAGCCAGGCCGTTACCTTTGCCTGACTGTTGCAGCTTAGAGGAAAGGCTCCTACAGAGTTCACTGTGGACTGCCTTCGTATAGACATGCACTGTAATGGAAAACAGACCCAAAGGTCAGACTAATAACAGGACTTCCTCCTTCATAAAATTCCCCAGTAGGTGGGCTTTAACTTCAGTTATTACTAATGATTAAACAACGGTATTCATTAGCAGAGAGACAGAACACAGCATTTACTTATGTTCATATTTACATTTAGTCACACACTTTTATCAAAAGTGACTGAGTAGTGAGGAAAAACACTAAAGTTTCAGTTCAGCTGGTTTAAAAACTACATGTGTGCTACATGTACATCTATTCAATAAATGCCTGACAACATGGTGTGCTGTGTAGAGGGCAAGTATACCTTTCTGATAGAGGCACTCTCAGCCATGCTGGGGGAACTGGGGGAGGGGTAGTGTGGATAGTAGAAGGACTTCTCGTTAGGGTACATGGCAATCTCATTTTGCCGATAGAGCCGATGGTGGCGTAGCTTGGACACCCATTCATCAAACAGCTCCTGTGATTTAATCTGCGGAACAGATACCACAATCAGAAATCAACACAAGGACAAGCAAGGTGGAGGAGGTGAGTCCAGGTACAGTACGAGCAGTAATGCCCTCCCACCCACATGTACAACGCATGAGTCATTTTAATGTAGGCATCTGTTCCAGGAACCAAAAGGGAATAATCTGAATAATCCATGTTTTAACTCTTTTCCTGTAAGACAGTGGGGGGTTTATATTCATTAGCCTTGCGGTTTACCTTCAGGTGATAGATGTTTTCCTCAGCATCAAGATCGATGCACTTGGCTTTCTTCTTAATGGCCATGACAGAGAGACCCACGTCAATGCAGCCATGTAGTTTCCCCTTCTCAATCTGCATGGCAACATCAACACATGATGTTGTAAATGCATTAGACAGGACCTCATGCAAATGCAACAGAGTTTTTAAATACACTGTGCTCATAGCAGCACTAATAGTTCTTTATTTGCTCAGCCTTGGACAGGCAGCGTTTCTGAATGAGCAATGTGTAATGAACATATCATTATGTGAGATTAGCAGGTAAAATGCACCCTGAGATTCCTATCACTGATTAGGAGATTGTTGATTGAATGAGGGTCTTTTGTGTTCATAGGACAGATAGTTATTCTGGGAAAGACAGACAGCAGTACAGCAAGAGTGGTACAAACGAGACAGTGTCCTTTTCAATCTTCTGTAACTGACAGGCCATAGAGTATTCAGCCAGCAGGCTTTTGTACTCACATCAGCGCTACACTTGCCATACTTCAAGATGCCCTTGTCCAGGAAGAAGTATCTCTGTGGGGACAAAGAAGGAGAGTGATGCAGCTGGGATGATATGCAACATCCCCGACAGCAAGTCTGATGTCACTGTTATGACTCTGATCATGACATAGTCAGCGACTTGTTAATGTCTCTGCAGTGAGATGTTTGTCATTGTAGGGTCTTGTCTTCCTCTCACTCTGCTGCAGCCTTCCTCCTCCACCCTCTCTCTCTTTCCCAAATTCCTGGTGCTCTCACTGTACATCCCTGGAGTCCAGACTGTTGAAAGCACAAAAAGCTCTGGCTCTAGGTTTAAGTAAGTCAATACTAAATGAATACAGGTCTATTAACTGACAAACCATCAGCTAATGCCTCTGAGAGGAACACCAAGACATGTAGACAGCATCATCCCAGTGAAAGCTTTTAGACAGAGTGTGAAGAGGCTCTGACTCAAGTCACATGTGACTCCTGCGGGTGAAATCATCCAGTCCATAAAATAATTCAATTAGTTTAAAACAAAAAAGGAGTCATGTCAGCAGTTTTTTTTTTTTTGGGTGGGGTGGGGGACCTGGAAAGCATGCGTTAAAACCTGGAAATGGAAATGACGTTGACTTGTCAAGTATGTCTAAAAATACGACATGAAGTCCATCACTCTGAGAGATGAGTAAGTGTAATGAGGCGTGTGTTGTTGGATTATACCTTATGCCATCCCTTCATGGGCCACTTTCTCCTCTTCAGCATGTAGCCCTCCTGTTTCTGGGGCTCCAGGACATTGCCGAAACCTCCACGCAGGCCCTCCACAATTTCCCAGCTGTCCTGTGGGCGTGGATGGCAGCGATGAGATGACAGACCAGACTGAGAGCCGTTAACAAACAACAACAACTTGGGTGCACACATGCAGATTAAAGGTCCCGCAAAGGTTTGGTGATATGAATTAAATGAATCGACCACACAACAGAGTCAAGGTCACAGTCAAAACCATATTGTAGTTTTTTTTTGGAGATTTCCTGTTTTCCTCTCAGTATCAGTCAGTCAGTCAGTGAGAGGCTGTGTCGGATGAGTAGTTCTGCTGATGAGGAAAAACACAGCCTCAAGTGTGATGTTTCGCAAACTACTTCCACCTCATGGTCCCATTTACAAAATTAGCTTACCTGTCTAATCTCACTCTTCACAATAATCATTTCCTGACTGAGATTAGAACGCTCAGGTCCAAATCCCCTGCAAATACAAGGATTAAGATGATATTTCATCACAGACTAATCCACACGGCTCTGTCGTGTACTTTAGCTGTGAGATTTCCAGGAAGCAGCATAAACAATATAAACAGAGGGTTTCGTAATATCTTTGTGGACTCTGCAGCGGCTCATGGCACTTTTAGTTGATACTACTGTTTCAACAATTGGTTGATCAACAATTGTGATGTGTCGTTTCACTTTACACACAAAGATCAGTTGGTATTTGTCATGCAGCTTGTGAATATAATTGTATGATGACTATTTTTGGCTCTAAAGAAAGTGTCCAAAAGTCTGATG
>OMNW01010270.1:12655-35543 GCA_900303245.1 Selene dorsalis
TGATGCATGTGATGGTATTCTTGCCTTGGGCTTAGAGACAGTGCACGTGTTTTTAACACAAACTGGGTGTGTTTAATTTGAAAAACAGGGAAGGACCCCAACACCATCCCACCGCCCAGCACCCACCAACCCCACACCCCAACAGGAGAGGAACAGCGCTGGGCTGTGGAGAAATTTTACTATAGTGGCCATACACTGTGTAGCAGTATCACGTGATGCAAACAGAACAAAAAAACAGACATTTTTCCCACACATACTCATAAGAAAAGCAGCAGCTGTAAATGTGTGGAGCATCACAAACATCCCATTACAAATATGAGAAATCAATAAAGATTGGAAGGCAGAGGAAAGAGATTTCATGTCACTTTATGCCATTTATGTGTGCATGCGGCAAAGCAGCTCATGCAGAGGAAGTCTCTAAAGTACACACTCTTTGCCAGAAAGAGCTCTAACATGAGAGCTCAAGGGGCTTTTTCAGATGGACTGATACACTGGAGTGAAAGACACTATTGAGTTACACTGAGAAAAATGAAGGAGGCAGTGTTTTTGGAGCCTGACCCATATTAGGGGCTGAAAGTCAGACTGCACTGTGCTGCTTCAGTTTTGAACAGTTTATATAATTCACTGAGAGTTTCACAGTGAAGAAACAGGAGAAAAATAGCCCATGGGCCAGGGGCCAAAATTTGACTTTTTGGGTACCACTCAAGGTGGCAAAATCTAGTAAAATTTTTTGAAAAGGTACATGTCCATAGATGATAATTTGGTATAATAACCCACTAAGGTACCTCTTGGGAAGGTTTATCAAGCTGAAATATCATCTAAAATCTAGGTTTTTTGAATAGACCAAACTAGAATTTGCCACTTTGGGTGGTAGAAATGAAATTCTCGCCTCGGCCCATGTTCTATTTTCAGGCACACAATCAGCCCTCCTAGTGAGATAATATGTGAAGATTATACATTTCCTGAATTGTTACAGTCCCATGAGTATTTCAGCTTCTGTTATTTGTGTCAGTGTTGTCCCTACTTGTCACAATGCAAAAATCAAGATTAGTTACTGTTACTAGATTTTGCCACCTTGAGTGGTACCAACATCTGGTCTGGTCTGGTCATTTATGAAGCACAAATGTGAAACATCCTCCTGTTCCTGCAAAATAAATATGAGCCTCTACTTCTTTCCTCTGTTTCATAAACTGAATATGTGAATGTACTGGGGCTTCGTACTGTTTGTGCTGAAGGAACAAATAAAAGATTGGATATTGTGATGGGAATACTTCACTCCTCACTTTATAGGCTTTGAAATTAATCACTGACTAAAAGATATGATAGATTGATAATGAAAATACTCATTAGTGTGCAGCTCCTGCTGGTGCAGTATTTTAGGACTGTATACCTTCAACTTCATTACGCCGTCCTACAGGGACAAAAAGCCAAGCACAAATAATCACGTCACATCTGTCCAGAGGGACTCTGGGTTCTTGGCAGAGGTTTGAAGTGACTCTGTGTTTGTTAGCTCAGTGTGTCCCTGGCTGTTCCAGTGTATAACAGTTCTGGCTAAACAAACTGTATCAGCCAGAGAGGCTGACTGCTGGAAGGTGAGGCCGTCTAAAATAAACCCTTGTATCTGAGGAGGGTGGGGGGTGGAGAGGGCGCGGCTTGTGGGCTGCTCTTTCACTCTCCCTGAGCGATCGTCAGAGCTCTCTGACACACTCACACACTGAGTCATTGTCACACGCTGCCTGGGTTCTTTTCTTCAAGGTCAAGAGACACTTTTCACAGAGGAAACAGTGACATAAATGAGTGTGACTATGCTAAGCTAAATACTTATTATCTCCTGGCTCCAGTTTAATTGTACAAGCACGAGAGTGGTATTGATCTTCGCATCCATCTCTTTGTGATCTGGTGAATAAATGTATTTCCCCAAACTATTATAATGCACTGAGATGTTTTCTTCAACTGAAAAAGGAAATCACCTGCTGGTGTTCAAAGGGAACTGCTCTGCAGACTATTGGATTTTTATATATTTTAATAAAATTTCATTTAAATCCTCTTAGCTCTTCAGATTTATGCTCTTTGAAGTGTGAAACACACTGTGGGGTACAGAAACAAAACATCACTTTAGTTTATTAGACTGAACCACATAACGTTTTTACTGGGATTTAAAACCAAAAACTTGACTCGCTTTCTCTTTGAAAAAATGTTAATTCACCTTTAATTGGTGTTACAAAACTGAGGTCTATAACCACAGCTGAGGTTTAAGAGCGTCTTAATTTATTTATACGCTTGTTCAAAAGTTTAGGTTTTTTTTGCTTATAAAAACACTCTTTCTCTTTGCTGTTACTCTAAAGTGGTGGAGCATTAGCGTCTGTGTGTCCTGTGGGCAGAGCTGGAGTGAAACTTTATTACTATCATTTACACACAGAAAATCTGTTGTGGGCAATGAAAAATGAATGAGTCTGTTGACCACAGACAAATGCTCAAGGCAAATGCAACAACAGATTGCTCTTCGTGATAATATCCTCACTAATATAGGTGTGAGGAAACTACCTCTGACGGGGTTGTTGCAAAGTTGAATTTTAGTTATTGATCCGCCGGATTAATGCAAAGAGAAGTTCAGATGTGCCTGACTCCTCAGGCTTGGATTTACAAAGAGCTACATAAACCCTCACTAGAAAGTCTGAGAAAACCACAGGATCTATTAGTAGAAAGTTGGTTTAGGCATTTAGTGTCAGGTTATTGTCCTCCCATGACATGAGAAACCCTCGAGGGCTGGCTGATATTTGCAATTCAGAAACAAGTTAATGAGAGAAAACAAACTTTCTTCTGTCTGCATGAGAAACGCCAGGGAAATGACCTGCGGGCGTAACATGACCACAGAGCCTTATTTGACCAGAGAACAGAGCGTGATGGAGTGGCCGAATGTTTCCTGGGAACATGTGACAGCGTCCTCAGCTGGTGTGAGTTACCTGTCTGCTGTCATGTTTGGACGAGGAGCTGCTGTTGCTGCGAGACAGGGAGGAGATCTTCTGTGACATGGCTGAGCTGCGCTCCTCAGAGCCCATTTTGCTGGAGACCGGCCGGCGCAGGCTACGACTGGAGAGGCAGGAACATTCCTCGTCTGAGCAGAGATAAAGAGAGGATGGGGTCACAGGGAGAGAGCAGGAGGAGAGAAAAATGGCTTTAATAGGCGAGCACTCTAAAAGCCTCTGAGCTCTGTCTCACTGAAAAATGCATTAGGTTATTTGGAGTGATTAGTTTTTCCATCTTGGCGTAGCAGACATACGGGACGTAATGAGCAAAGCTGCACGGATGAGTTCTCGACATCTGCAAACGAAACTGACAGACAAGACTGGAAGACATAAATTGGTCTGCAAGTGAAGGGATCTCAGGTTTAAATCATTCATACCTTGGCCTCACACACTGATGGACTGTTGGTGTTTAAGGATATGGCTCTACAACATCCACTGGAACCACATGTGCTGAGCAGTGTTGAAGAGACACAAACCATTTCACTTAAGTTTAAGTAGCAATAACACATAGCAAAGCGCTAGCAGAAAGAAAAGCTTTAGAAGTTCACTGAAGGAAAAGTAGAGGCCTGTAGACTCCACAGCTATAAAGCTGTTAAATTGTTTTACAGTCCCTAACAACTGATCAATTAATTGATGCACAAAAAATTAATTACCCATACGGATTAACAGCCTAAGTCATTCATAAATGCAAAGTACAGAACTACATACATGTAAACTCAGTTAGTGGACACTCACTGAGACACTGCAGACAGAGTATAGCTCCTCCTGTGGTGGGATTTTAACCCATGGTTCAATATGTGAGAATATGATGCTGGGCGGTGGCTGCTCCCACTCCTCACACAGCTCAGAGATGCGGGAATGAAAGGCAAGTGTCACATGTAAAGATGCCGTGTGATGCTGTGAGATGAACAGTGAAACCAAATCTCATCACTTCAGCTGAGTGTGAAAATAATTGGGCTTCTTAGGAAAATGGCAACTCTCAGTCAACTGCCACACTTCACACAGTCTAATTAACATGATGTGCCTGGCCTACCACGTCAGCACATGAGCCCACATTTTGCTAATGCATTGTGAGTGGCAGTTTGTCATAGTATGGACCAACTAACAACCACAAGTGTTTGTGTAAATCACACCCGTCCACATGGGAACAAGCAGCAGGTCGTTAGTTTAGCTTTACTGAGAATGCGCATCAGTACAGAGTTTTAGGACCATTAGGTCTGATTTTATTAACATGTGACCATCTGTGACAGTCTCAGGCAAGACAGTTCATGATTACATTTGGATGGTTTGAAATTTTTCTTTTAACCCCTTAAAATCCACTGGCAGGCCCAGCATGCATTAGAAGCAATACAACCCACAGGCCAGTGGGTGTTAAGGGGTTAACCACAGTAGTGTCTAATAAAAAAATGTTTTGGGTAAAACTGGTACAATTAAGTAAAATATTAATGATACAGTATTGGGTTCAAGTGTTCATTATTTAGTTGTTCAAAGACAAGCTGTAACTGATGATTAATTAATTATTTGTATGAGATTAACCTATTATTTTTTTCAAAGAATATAGTGTATCATAACCTGTTTAACAGTGAAGTGCCATTTCTAAATCACTACAGAACAAAAACAGACCAAAACCCAAACATATATAATTTACGAAGCTCTAAAATAGAGAAAAGTGGAGAAGTTGTATTAAAATGAATAAATGAATTTCAATACAAAATTTTCATTATTATTTTTGCAGCAGTGTGAAACTTTAAACAGCAGGAAATCAAAAACTTTAACAATTTTTGTTACAATATTATAAAATGTCAAATCCAGTTTTCTCTGACAGCTGAGTATTACTGCATCCACTGATGAAGTGACGTCATTGAAAGCTCAGGGGAAATCCCCATGTTGAGCTTTCAACTTTTGTCAAAACATTTTTTTTCTCTACCAACCACTGGACGATCCTGCAAACTGTGTCTCCTCCTATCTTCCCCTGAATCAGACACGCCACGTGTTGACTACCACTTTGAAGCCGCGGCAAGGTTAATCATATTACCTACTCTGCATCCGCAAGCTTTGTGCTGCATAATAGCCACAGCCTCCTGTGTTGGACAGACAAAAGCATGGTCATCTGAAACCACCGTCCTTGGGCCAAGCCTGCACCACCACACAGTGTGTAGACCACAGGCCGTGGTTTAGACTGACAGAACTCCACGCCCAAACTGCAGCCGCAACAACCAGATCAAAATGGCAGGACCCACGTGAGGAGGTTCCCAGCATCAGGATGCACTTCTTGCACATTTTGCATCTCGATTATTGGAGCAAATATGTGACAGAAACACACTCAGCTATAGACAATCATGATTTATGACACACTTAATACAATCTATCTATGTATCTATCAATCTAGCACAGCTCTGCCTCTCCATTGCCTATGATTTATTCATCCACTTTCCACAGATCGCACCAGCTATATGCAGGTCTGCCACGCTGTCACCCTTCGGGGCACCCTTTCATCTGATACAACAACACCACTTCTCGGGCTTTCATCCCAGTGACAGCTACATTAGATGTGAGAGCTCCAGTAATTACCCTTTCCTACAGAGGAGCACATGCTCATTAATGGCAATGAAGAAATGCAGTAAGTGCAATGAAACTATCAAATTACACAGGAGCCGTGTAAGGGATTAAGGTTACTGTTGTATGGATTTTTACTTCACTAAACAGTTGTTGCTGTCATTTACAGCCTGAGAATCAGAAATGAAGTGACACAAGAAACGTGCAGTGAGTGCGGTAAGTGACTGTGGCTCATGCAAAAGCGCAGAGCAACGATGCCTGAGACCACAGCCTGGTAAACAGGGGGATGGTGACAGGCTGCGAGTGCTGAGTGTGTTTGTCCAGTGTGCCGGGGCCAAAGAAACAGAGGGGATCACATGGACACTGGCAGCAGTGGGACAAAACAAGATTCCCTCCTTTTTATGTGTGAGTGCATGGACACAAAAATCTATCTATCTATCTATCTATCTATCTATCTATCTATCTATCTATCTATCTATCTATCTATCTATCTATCTATCTATCTATCTATCTATCTATCTATCTATCTATCTATCTATCTATCTATCTATCTATCTATCTATCTATCTATCCATCTATCCATCCATTCATCCAGTTTTAAGGCCATGCTTATCGTTTAACCTCTTTGTTAGTGGAATCGATACACTATATACATGCAGTGGTTCTCACCAAACTGTAGACAAAAGGTTAAATGGACCTTGTGAAGAGGTGACTGACTCAATTGAATATTCCTGTAAAGTGTGGGTGAGTGGCTCTCAGCTGTTCTATAATGAGAAACCAGCATGATAGTTGGAGTGGCTGAGCTGATTTCTTCACTGAGCAGCAGCAGCAGCAGCTGCAGCAGCCTCGTCCTACTGTAGGACAACCAGAGATCCTGGGTATTGGGTAGTTAAAGTCATGATTCCCAGGTGATGCCCTGGATTGTCCTTCAGCGCCACCAACAACCACAATGTTTCAATTAATCCAAACAAGTACTTTATTTAATGACCTACTACTTGCAAATCTGGTGGTGTGCCCATCAGCATCAACTACACTGTAACACAACAAATTTAGAGCTAATTGTTCTGGGTGAGTTTTTTATGCAGCCTATGCTGCAACCAACAATAATATTGTTTAATCTGACAGATTAATCAAAATGTCCATAAAATGCCAGAAAGTGGTGACAGTGCTCATTTTAAAGGATTTTTTTACAATCCTTGAAAAATCACTGTAAAAAATACTGACCCACCAGGATCCTCATGGATCAAAGTATCACAATAACTGGTAAAAATAAAAATAAAACATATGGTCGAGTTGGGCAAAATAACCATGACTATCTGCAGGTGTTTAACAAAATGATTTCACCTCACCTGCTGCTGAGATTTCTACCTTTTAGTGCTCACATGCTCCGTTATGCAACATAAACTTTATCTTTGTTTGTATAAGATGTAGAAAACTGTCAGCAAATCCCAGGTCAGTTATAGATCTCGGTTGAAGTTATAGAAGCCTAATGTCCATTTAAGCTGCACTAACTGAATTGGCAGAAGCTGAAAGCCCTCTGTCACATCCTGCAGTTCATGTTGCAGATGTTCCACTGACCATCCACTGTCTCCAGTGTCTGCCAAAGGGACTGACAGGCCTAACAGGCTTTAAGGCATCATTAGGACGTGACTCACCAGAATAAATGCCTCATGGTCGAACCCCTGCAGAGCAGCTTTCTCAGGAAATAGAGTGATGTTTGCAAAAATGATAGCACTTAAGCTTCTATTGGCAGCTGCTGCGCTTCACTAATTCAAAGACGTTGGGTGCGAACATTGGGTGGGAGCATAAAACTCACTCCCACTGCTCAGACATAAGAAGTGAACTCACTTCGGGAGAGACAGAGTACTGGTGGAGCTCACTAATAACTGGTGAGACAGTCTGCCTGAAGCTGCTCCAGAGGTGAAAAATGAGCCATCTTTAACTATAAAGAGAATATTGACTCTTACCAAGCTCATAAGATGATATTTAGATAACCTTTCTTCTCTCTCTCATTCCTCATGCATTTACACTTCACTCCTGCATGTCATTAAATTTGAATCTTCTCCATCCTTTAGTGTGCTTTCCTCTCTCTGTAGGTATCTCTGACTCTGGAGCAGCAGGATCAGGATATCTATTACTTTTATATGCAACACTGTGATTATTATCATTACAACAACCATTCAGACCATGCTTAAGTTATTCCTATTATCTCTATCTCTCCCTCTGTTCCCTCAGCCATTTCTCTCCTCTCAACCAAACAGACTGAGGCAGATGGTGGCAGACTCGGAGTCTGGTTCAGTCGGAGGGTTCTTCCTGTTAAAAGGGAGTTCCTCCTTTCCACGGTCACTAAGTGCTTGCTCATGGTGGGAGCCGTCGTCTCTCTGCCCTATAATAGTGTATGGTCTTCGTCTGTAAAGTAAGTTAGAGTTGAGATAATGTACTATGGGCTTCAGAAGTCTGAGACCACTTTCTCATTCACATTATGAATAAAACTGGAAACACACAGAGGTCCAAACTATCTCTTAAATAACATTTCGTATGGAAATCCCAGCTATGAGAGTTGAATTACATTCATATAAAAAGAACTTGCTGTTCATGTTTATGAAATAGCCTCTGTATATGTATAAAGCAAATAAAGCTGAAGGAAAGACTATAAATAAAAAAATAATTTCATCCTATTTGATAAAATGAATGGCTTTTCAGCCTGAAGAGAATCTAAACTGATTTTCTTGACACGCAGGCGAAACAGAATTATCCAGATGAAGAAGAAAATCAATGCTGATTTAAAATGGCTGCAAAAGGCAAAAAACGCTCTAAGGTTTTTAATTTAAGCTCTGGAACAATCAGCCTAAACCCAACAAAACAAATAGCCCCTAAAACACCTAACATGGTATTGTGGTAACCACCTTATCTGCGCAGTCCACCAGCCACTCACTGACAGCTCATTCCTCTCAATACAGAGCTCTTCAGCAACAAACCAAACTCTGGTGAGGGCAGTAGAGAGTGATTTACTCTCCCTCTAATACAATCCATCCATCATCTGAATAAACCTGAATCTGAACCCAGCCCTGCTTAATTTTTGATTGGCTTTAATTTTCTCATGAAGGATAACATCAACAGATGCTGGTTTGACATGAGCTCATAAATTCTTCTTCTTCCCTTTTTCTTTAGAAACAACACAACCATTAAGAATGATTCTCTGATAGCTGCCACATGCCGGGCTCTCATTTGCTGCATCTACAAGTTACCGCTTTAATAACAGTAATCATATTACGTCTGTGTGTTACACTGCTGGGATGGTGCCTTTTAGTCTTTGTTATCTCATTACTGAAATGTAAAAGAACTTTTTCTTGGAGAGAAACAGGAGGGGAAAAATAGAGAGAGAAAAATATCCTGATGTAAAAGGCAGAGGAGAGCAGGAGAAATCAGCAGAAAACTATATTCTCTAAATAACTGAGCACCAGTGAAATAATTTGTAACACAGAGAGTATTGTGATTTAACACTGCTATATACCTGCTTTTTATTGCTCCATACTTATTCACTTTGACAGCAATAATAAGCTGACGCTATTTCAATGAGGGGTGAAATTCAACCTCATCAAATGATTTAGTGTCACATGAACATATTGCGACAATGGGTGAAATATGTGTCAGATGAGATAAGAACCACTCCCATATCTTAAATAAACAAGATATGAAGCGTAATCAAGTGAGCTTTACAGAGCTGGTGAATGGACTTTTAACACTGAACAGAGCCAGACTAGCTGTTTGCCTGTGTCCTGCTCAACTAAGAGACTAACCAAAGGCACTTGAGAAAAGGAGTTATTGTGCACAATTTATTTCTCTGAATAATGTGAAGCAGTCATCTAATTTGCTCTGCAGCAACCATGGACAACTGGGCACTTTCCTCTTTCTCTCATCAGTGCTCCTCTTTCTTCTCAGGATGCAAAATTCATAACATGGTGATCACCATACCCTAGCATAAGAATAAGAGAAGAGAAGAAAAGCAACTCAGACTGAATGCAGTATGTCTCTGATTGTGTCTGAGCTGGTGTGACTTGAGTCTTTAAGATAAGATTCTTCAAGAGGCTGCAATCAGTGGAAGAGCTGAAAGCAACACTGCTGCCTCAGTTTGAATCAGCCTCTTATCCCAGGCTGAAGAGTTGTGATGCTGAGTAGAGCATGGACAAGTGCACAGGAAACAGTAAAGTCCTGAAAGTCTCTCTCTTTTCCCTTGTGAAACAATGTCACTTCAGTCTGGTGGAGTAATAAATTGCCTTCTCCAACCATTGCATCTGCCCTGTACTCTTTCCCAAAAAGACCCGAACAGTGCCAATGAGTAGGGCGAAATGAAAAAACAAAAAACAACCCGTCTCCTCTTAAATCCAACTCAAGAATCAGGTCACCACAGGGGAATCAGTATTAAAATACATTCCTCAAGCTGTATCATAGGTCAGCATGGCAGCACCCAGCAAAGGATGAGCCCAGAGGACTGACACAGAGACAAAACTGGCTTCATCCCAATATGAGATCTATTATTCATTAGTACATCTCTTGACCAAGCAGGGTTATGTTTGCCAGCCCACGTTAGCGTGCATGTGTGTGTGTGTACATGTGGCCACACCTTCTCGGAAAGAGAAGCACAGATGGTAACGCCTGCTCCTGATCTGCTTAAGGCGGCATGGTGAAAGGTTGCCAAGGCCAGAAGGGAGCCTCTCCAAAAAACAGGCTCGTGCTACCGAGCTTATAGTGTGCACTGATATCTGTAATCTTACAGTTTCAACAGTATGAAATGGAACTGGAAAGCTCTCTCTGCTCATCATGTTCACACAGAGAGAAATCGTTCACAGTTATAATCATAATGATAAAAGAGCGCCTGGTCAAGTCCCCTCTCACAAACTTCCTGCAGCATAAGACGTCTTTTCATTCATGTCTTCTACTCTCTGACATATGACGGGCTCTGTGTCACACTTTTTCCCCAACGCCACAACACATCCTGTTAATCAACCACATCCTCAACAGACTCCCTTCCCTCCTACACCTCCATCCTCCATCTCTCTGTCTCGTTGTCTTGTCTGCACTGAGTGGGGCAGAGCACAGGGCCTCTCCTTTGTTACAGTCACAGTGTGGGGGAGCCTGACAGCCTCATAACTCAACACCAGCTCATTAGGACGCAGCTACTCACCAACAAAAGAATGAAGGAGGGAAAAAAAAAGAACAACATTCATGGATGTGCTAAACTTCATGGTAGAAAGTGCTCTTCACGATGTGTCACATGTAGTGACGTGTGTGTGTGTGTGTGTGTGTGTGTGTGTGTGTGTGTGACAGTACGATCCAGCTGTTGCTTCCCCCAAATGAAAGATTACAGTGCTTGTGTTACTCTGATTAGGATGCAATGGCAGCATCCTCTCCTCTACTCTTGCATAAATTCAAAAACACTGACCCATAGTAGTGGATAATGACATCAAGGGCATCCATGTCATTGTTAGCATGCTGATCTTGTCTTCTAACAATGCATGGAGTGAAAGAAATGGGCCTTAAAAAAAAAAAAAGAAAAGAAAAAGAAATCACAAAAAGCAGAAGGAACATCTGCACTGCCACAAGCAATCTCTACGTCCTTTGAGTGCAGATATATTTAGACATGGCATTGTCTTCCATTACCCTCCATTTACGAACAGACAGAGATGAACTGGCTGAGTGAGAGGCGTTACCAAATCTCATGAGATTTTCTTCATGCCTGAACTCTGACAGCAACATCAGTAAAGCATTCCTTACTGACTGGCTGGCATGAATCCTTCTGTGCTATAGCAGATCACAGCACACAGACTAGTTCAAGCTATTGTTCCCTTGCAACAGAGGGTGGGGGGCCTAGACAAAGCTTCACTGAGTTTCCATCTCTCTAAAGCTTGTGTTTTTTGTGGTTTGATAGCAGCCGTGCTTTATTTGTGCACTGTGTATTGTTAGACTGAGGTGTAAACATCACCCACAGACCTTGAGGTTGAGGTTTATTGCCCTAATTTAGAGAGGAGTGGGAGAAATGTATAACCCCATAGAGAGGTTTTCATAAGAAGAGAATACACCATTTTTTTCCCACCTTGACCAAATCATCTAACAAAAATCCCCACTGGACTGACACTATGGGTGAAACGTGTAAAAGATATTTGAGAATGTACTTTTTATTCATGCTGCTGCACTGAAACAGTGAAGGCCGTCTAGGCCATCAGCAAGACTAAAACCCTACAGCCATGCTAGCAGCTCTGTGACACTGGACTTTGGCACAGTGTTGCTTTGAGATAAACACAGCTTTAATCAACATGCTGCTGATGCTCAGCGTGTCAATGCTAACATTCTGGTGTTTATTTACTCCTTTCACCATCTCAGTTGAGCCTGTTAGCAAGCAAAGAGTAACGCTGAACATGTTGTTCAGTAGAGTCCAACCGAAGGAGATGGGAATATACTTAAGGTGTTTAAAATTTGACTTGAAGACAGTAATAGCTTCCAGTCAGTAAAACTTCTCCTCCTGGGACCATGAATATCTGCAGAAAATTTCACAGAAATCTATTCTTGCTGCTGTCAGGATATTCTACTCTAAACCATAAATGTCACCCTCTTATAAGAAAAAGTCAGGGAACCCAAAAGTCATTAGGGTTCATCCTCTGGAGACCTACCAATAAATTTCATGGCATTCCACTTGATAGTTGCTGAGATAGTTCAGCCTGGACACTGCTATCCCTAGAGCCATGACTAAAAATACTAGCAGGCAGCACTGAAGATCATCTATCATATGTTGCATAAAAACACACACCATCTTTGGAACATACTCCTAAATACACACCCAGGAATGCAAGAGTTGGGAGAATGTAAACTTACGTAGATCTTATTTATTATTATTTCTAATATGTGACAAACTGCTTTGGTTTAACATAAACTTTCATAAATGTGACTGTATTTGACTTGCTAATCAATTACTGTAAATATGTTAATGATAATTATGTCTGACTTACAAACACTCATCCAGGACATTAAGGAGAAAAAACCCCATCAATGATAAATTTAAACTATTATTTTCAGACAAAAATCTTCATTATTTAAGCACATCAGAGCTTCCATCCTTTAAGATGGTTAAGATTTTTAATAATTCAGTCCTACAAACCAAGAGGGTGACCACAGATGCATGAAGAAGTACAGTAGAATCATGTCTTTGTTCATGGAGTGCGCTATTGTTTTTAAGTTAAAAGTATCTCCAAGTGCAGCTGTCGTTAAAATTTCATGTTGATATCTGGCAGACTCAGAGGGAGGCAGAAAATCAGCCCTGCAGCCTCCTTCAGGTTCTCTACTTCCTGACGACAAGAGCGACAGCCTGCTATGACTAATGATAAAGTACTAATCATCTAATTGAAAAAGAATCGGATAAGGAAAACTATGTAATTTATATATATGTATATATATATATATATTCTTATACTATTGTTGGTTATTTTGTCCTTTTCATCACATGACAATAAACAAGTCCTGGTGTCTTTTTACTAAAATGTTTTCAGATTATATTGTACACCTCAAACCACACCTAGACCACCTGTTTATCCACAACTAAATGAATGATTTATGGTGACCCACTGCTCATGCAAAAAGAGGCAAAACCTGCCCTTTGCATGACATGCTCACAACAGCTGCTCCATTTATCCAATTCCTGTATTATACACCTGCTGGCAAAAATGTATTCTTCTTTTCAGCACAGGCTGAGGAACAGTACTACACAACATATGTTTGAATGCATCATTCGGATGCAAGTGTTAAACTTTAATATTTATAGCTCTACTGTTTAGACTCAGCATAAAATGACATGATTGATGAATGCACTAACAGATCATTTGTTGTGCACATTCGCTTAAAGATTTGTCTCAATGCCAGGGGAAAACTGAAATCACTGTGGCGGTGGCCTTATGCAATGCTATGCCCCGCTGCTGTTTTAACTCCATGGCTTGCACAGACACAGATGTTTCTCTTTTCTGCTACTGCATTCCACGAATTGTATTGATTCCTCTCCCTCACAGTCACTCTCTGTTTGACTGCAATCACCGATTTGGGTGTGACAGGAACGAAGAAACCCCCAGGAGCTGCAAGAGTGACAAACAGACCACCAAACAAGCCTCCATCCTACGCACACCTCCCAAAAGAACTGAGACTGTGCTGTCTAAGTTGTCAAATTACAGCTACTCTCTATGAGTAATATTTTACCAAACTAAAAACAAACAGGACTCATCCAGCTCTTTGAGGATTACCATTGAAAAGCTTCAGCACTGAGTATGAGAATGACTGTTATTATGTGTGTGTGTGTTAGATGCTGATCTCAAACCCTGATTAAACCTGCGCTCACTATCACACACACCTACATGCACTCAGCGTGAGCGATGCAGCCACTCAGAAAGGCACATTATTCATAGTTTTGGCCTCTGACTGGGTTACAGTGCTAGCTCTTCCCTGCTGTGGCAGAAACCTAGGGTACATTAGGATTATACAGCAGACAGAAGATAAACCCTTTCGCAACTTGTCTTCACTAGTCTGGAGGAGTAAAGCAAAAAAAAAAGGGGGGGGGCTCAGAGTTACCATGGAGACTGAATGAATCTAGTGGTATTTATCTTCTGAATCAAATGTATCATACCTGAATAAGAGCACAGCCAGGCATTTAACTCAGGGGTTAAAGTTTTTTTTTTCTTTTACTGATGGCTTGTTTCACTTTGGGGCTTTACAAGTGAGCACTGGGGAGGTTTTATAGCTCTCTGTGTAATGAAATGTTTCAGTGACATTAGACCTCCAAAAGCTTCAACACTGAACTTTAAAAAGCACTTTACATGTTGAAGTAACATGATGCTGCTGTTCTGTGATGACAAGTCTTGTGTTGTGGTCGTAAAATAAAGAATTCAACTATCTAAAAAGAGAAATGAGAAAGAAAACGCACTCACCTTGACAGTTACAGATGTGACTTCCAGGTTTTGAAGGTGGAGAGCTCAGATCTTAGAAATCAGTTCAGAAATATTTTGTGTAAAAACAAAGAAGAGAACACAGACGGTGTAAAAACACTTAAATTACAGCCTGGACTAAACAGGCTGCCTACTCCAGTCTGACATGCACACACACGCACCAGCCGCACTCTCACAACAGCATCAGTTTCCCCAACCGCTGCGTGGAGGGAGGAGGGAGGAAGGAAGGGAGGAGGGAAGAGGAGGTGGTGGTGGTTGTACGTGAATGGCTGAAGTCAACTCCAATTAAAATGCAGAACAGCAGCCCTGCGTCACCTGAAAGGGGCGGGGCCTCTGTGTCACTGACAGCATCCTTTCCGTGACGTATTGGCGGAGGACCCCCCAACCCCCCCCACGGAAAGCAAGGACAAACCACCGAAGACACAGTCAGACTCATCACTTTGCAAGTCAGTGATTTAATTATAGAGCCATTTAATTATCGCGTGATTATTGCGAATAGTATTTCAATCTTACTTTTATTTGGTCTTTCATAAATAACAAGGGGAATTAATAATATTGTACGTGATAGCTACTTAGTGTGTTGGAGGGTAAAATGAGGTCGAAATCACTCATAGTCAGAAACAAGGGATGAACTTGGAGGGTGGTTTGGTGCTTAAAATGATCATATGTCGCCATCTGCTGGACAAACAGCTCAGTCACAGATTCTCAGTTGTGCTCAAGGCAACATGATCATTATAAAATACAGGCTTAATCAAAGGCATTAGATCTTCTGCTAAAACAGCTGTAATATAGAGAAAATGAGCATTAGCCTAATGAGTCACTAAGCAGGTTTGAACACTCACGTGACCATGAAAGTGTGACCTTTGCAGAAAAAAGGTCTGATCAGCAAAACAACAACAAAAAGATGAGAACAACAAATGCACAATTATGTGCATTGCCCTTTAGACGCTGCCTTATTAGAAATAACCTCACAACTTGAGACTGTGTCTGCAATATTCAGCAGGAAAATTGCGCTGGTCCATTTTGCTGTGCGGGCCATTATTATAGGATTTTCTTTTCTTTCTGAGTCTGAATGAAAAGGTGTTACATCACTCAAGGTTGCAGGCTTGCTGCTCAAGGACTTACTGTCACAAAAAAACCCTTTCACAGCGAGTCAGCCTGACTGCAACAGATTACGTGTGAGAAAGCATTTTGTCCTTTCACACTGGTGGAGCTGAGACCGTCTCAGCACCTCTAACAGAGAGAGGAGAGGCGGATTCCATAACACAGGCAGCACAATGCTTTGTGCTGAACTCTGTCACATTTATTTAGGGGGAGGGATTATCAACCGCATACAAATGTTCATTAGAAAGGTTATAGTACATACAGTACAGTCCGCAGTTTTCCTCTGTGTAGCATTATGAATTTACAGCTGCAGAATATTCCTTCTGTGTGAACCGTGAAGACTTTGAAGGCTCTTTCTTTTATTTAACTCTTGTAATCAGCTGCGGCTTGTGGGAGCCTTATATAAGTCTGTTACTGTAAAACATATCCAAAGCTTTAATGAATGTTGTAAATGAAAATGTGAAGAAGCAAAAAGGAAATTAACATGAAAATTAGCACAATGTTTGGTCGGACTGTTTACTTACAAAATCCTGAGCAAGAAGTGAGTTAGATAAAATAAATTTTATGCTCTAAAAGTTAAAGTGTGCTAAAAAATTTTTAATGAAAAATTCAGACTTTAATATTCAGGCTACCAAGGACATGTCCCTCTTTTATTTTAAGCTGATGAGTTGCTTCATTGTGTGAATGAAGGGCTACAACCTTCTCTTCTGAATTCAACCACTAAAAAAAATGTTTAAATGTTTTTTTTACCTGAATTTGACAAAATGTCAGTCACATGATGTCATTTTTTCCTGAATGTCAGACACTTGAATTTTCTACATGAGATTGTGAATCCTAAAACAAAAAAACAAACAAACACTTACAATTATCTTTCAGAAGTTTAACCTTCAGATGACACTGAACGTTTCGAAAGAGACCTGCAGATTAGACGACCTTTTCATACAATATCGCAGAAATTGTTCAATTTCAACTTCAATATTAAGTTGTAGCCACAATAAGTATTCAAATTATACTATTTCTTGCATAGATGAGGTCATGAGGTCATCCGTGGAGGTAGTAGCAGTTGATCCCATAGAAGTTATGTTTTTTCCCTGTAACTACATTGTCCCGCAGGTCCACAGCAGCATGGCTGACAGAGCTGTTAAAGTTGCGATGAGCTTTTGATTTACTGAATGAATTTTGAAGGTCCAGGAGGCTGACAGCAGCATTTTCTCTACCTGTAGACCCAACTGTCGCCACAGGATGAATACCAGGGAGGACTGGAGGCCTCAGCAGGATGCAGGGGTTGGAGATACCGTGTGAAAGTTCTCTGACCTCTGGTGGCTTTTCCTGCTGTGAAGCAGCCCTTGATAACAACACAGGATGTGAGTCATTATCTGCTAGGTTTTTGGCGAAAGCTGACTGACTGTGACTAGATGAATTCACTCTATAGTACTGCCTTTTGCATCTTGGTTCATCACAGAGCTCAATCAGGCTTTTCTCTCCCTGGGAAAGTGGGTGGTTGTTCAGGTCCTGGGGTTGCTCAGTGTCTGTTATCCAGGCAGAGTTAGCTTCTTGGCTGCTCTGTGACATGGATACTTGCATGAGACTTTCACCAAACTGGACTTGCCTGCTGCTCTCTCTCCTCCTGTGCTCGTGCACAAGGCTTTTGCCCTCGGTTTGTTGTTTGCATGAGACCTCCTGGGACAGCTCAGTGCCCTGCGCTTCAGTGGAGCCAGCGCTGTACTTTGATTGTCTGTAGCCCTTTGGATTTAAATCTGCCTCATTATGCTTAGCTGTGATCTCTTGTGGCCCACGTTGGCTTATAGTAGCTGTAGCAGTACCTTGCTTTGGATGGGAAGATGAATTTTTGTGTTGAGCAGCAGAGGGACTACAGGTGCTCCTCCCCACACAGCTCCCCTGCCTTCCTCTATATCCTTGTTTTGGTTCAGAGGGAACAAACACGGGATAAGACCTTTCTATCTGTGGGGAAAAGAGCTCATTAGGATCAGTGCTGCACACTGTATGTGTTGCTGTAAAAGAGGGCTGTTTGCAAGTGTTTTACCAGTGGTGCAGTATGTGAGTTCAGCCCAGTTTGGTCACAAATTTTTTCCTTGAAGTCTTCTATTTTGAAAGGATTTGCCAGCCCAGGTCCTTACGAAAATATCAAACATTAATGCCAGATTATTGGTTATTGACTTTAAAATCACATTAATCAAATCACTGGACTATTTATGACTTTGCAAAATGGTTCTACACAATGGTCTCCCTATCTTCTAACACCAAACTATGTACTAAACTATGTTCCTGCTTGTGCTTCATCAGTGTCCTGCCAATAATACTAACAGTATTAAGACTACTACACATTACCTGTGTAGTGTATTTGGTAAGAGGTGACCCATTGTGTTTTCTCCAACATGTTGCTTGACCGCTTCATTGAGAAATCCCAGTCATTAAGCTTAGGGTTGGTCAGCGCTGTTGTTGGAGGACTGTGGGACAACACTTGGTTCTCTCCTTTCAGTGGCCATATGTGCTAGAGGACATTGTTGAAAGGTAGAACTATGTTTTGGTTAACTGACAATGACAATGTATGACAATGTATAGAGTGACAATGTATAGACCTGAGCTACATGATATGTGCCTTGAAATAATTTCTGTTGTGATTTGTACAATACAAATAAAAATATACGTGACTCTACTCTCACCATCTCTGGGTTATCTGGAGAGCGGAAGGATGGGAACATTGCAAATCTGGAGATGTGGGATGCATAAGGATGTTCCTTTGGAGATGCAGTTTTTATCATTTTCTCCCTGTTTTAGGCACAAGGAAATTAAACAGTGAATCATATGAATGAAGCAAACATGGGGCAATTGAATGCAAGTGGGGGGAGCCTTGCAGAAAGTAAACAGCCCATTGGGCTCAAGCACTCACGCTATATTTATATCAGTTGGTTTTGGTATCCTGAGAAAAGAAACAAGATATTTATTATTTTGTTTCTCCACTGAGGAGTAGATTTCTGTTCTCACAGAGTTTAGAACTGCAATATTTATGATGAATCAATGACTACTCACAGCTGGTCGTTCAGACGAACTTTACTTTTCTTTCTGCCAGTTTTGCTATAGAGCCGTTGACTGGTGATATGTCTGTGAAGATAAAATAACGTTTGACGTTACATATTTTTAATACTTAATCAATTCTCTTACTTTTCTCTGGAACATATTTCTAAACTCACTCAGGTATGTTGGCACCTCCATAACCACAGTTGTACCTGCCATTTAAATCAGGTGGGATGTTGTGGTTTAGTAGAGACTTGGGCTCCATCTGGCTGCTGGAGCTCTGAGTCAGAATAAAGGAGGGTGAAGGAAGGATGAATAGCATGAGGACAAAAATACAAGAAATCAAGCCAAATCCATGGTGAGACCTTGTCTGCTAATTGGTGCTATTGTCTCATCGTTTTATAATGGTTCTTAATTTACAACAATCCATCATGAATCTAATCTGCCCTATAGTAATGAGTGATACATTTAAACCTAGCAAAGATGGAGACGATGTTTTATCAGACATTTCTTTATTGTCACACAACCAACCTGGTTCATAGAATAAGTACCATGACGAAATGCATTATATGTAGCATTACAGCTTAAGCTATAGAATAGAAATAATAATACTCTTAAATATCAAACTAATCCAGAGAAGTTTTGTTTACCCTCCTGATGCAGAAAGCTGTAGCAGTCAACTCAGTCCAGACGGAAATGTTGAAGGATTCGTTGACCAAACAGAATAGGACTCCCTTGTTTTGGCTTGTGAGATGGGTTTGAACTCGTGGGACAGCCAGAGTGACAGTGTTACAAGAAACAATATAGGATCAGAGTGAGTGACACCCAATCCAACCCACAGCACAGTGTGTGAGCAGAGGTGTGGCTTCGAAAACTGAATGGTACAACACAACTACTTGTTTTGTCTGTGTTGGCGAGGCTTGCCAGCCAGAGATAAAGATGTGCTGCTTATGTCAGTATTTTCATATCTAGTGGGCAATCAGTGCTCACTCCTGCACGTCATCAAGAACGGGTCTGATAATATTACACGTTCACAGTTTGGTGACCTCATACAACTAATCCTGCATGGGGTGGAAAGAAAGCTGAGCAGGCTGCAACCAGCACATGCAGACACCAAGCCGTGTGCCAGTGGTGTTTGGTTACAGGAATCATGTTTCAATGTCTCCATTCCTATGTAACATAGAAGAAGTTTTGTATCCGGCCTTGGTGCCTTAGACACAACTTGTTCAAAGAAACTTTCCAGGCAAATCTAGAGAATAATTTCCACCTGTGAGTTGTCATGTTCTTGTCTTGATTTAGAAATTGTGTGCTTATGTGGAACATCTTCTTCTGGGATTTAGTAGCCAGCTAGATGTGCGCTGTCCATGGTGCTGTCGTTACTTTCCTCTTTGTCTTTGGGGAAAAGGGCCAACTCTGCTCTAGACGACACATCAAACTCTGATGAAAGTTGAAATGGCTAAAAGTGACTGGAGTTCTCCTTTTTGGAGGAAAAAAGAAAAGCTGTCTATGATTAGACTTAAAAATTAAGTAACCTCATTGTGTCAGTCATAGTGAGTGAAATGACAGTGAATTAAAACATGCCCAGGAACCCCAGTTGTTCTGATAGTAAATGTTATTGAATCAAATCAATTATATGCACCGTTAAATATAAACTCACATTAAATGTCTGACTCCATATCTTAATAAGGTCACTATAATATTAAATATTCATGAGCAAATAAGGTACGGTTCAAGTAAGAATGTCTTAAGGTATTACTCATTAAGAGTTTACACCCAAGAAATGACTACAGGACTACATTCACAGCTGACTCAGCAGATTCTGCTTCAAATGCTGCTAATTCCCAGTTGGTGCACAGAGGTACCCAACCACTTAAAACCAGTGAGGGGAGGACAATGGGTGGAAAAAAAAGAACTACCAAAATCCCTAGGGTGAGATGACCAGAACTGATGCTAAACTGATGCTTCAGCAGAAAATAATGTGTTCATCACTGATCGAAAGTAAGAGGTTGTTGGAAAAAAAAAGAGGCTATCTAAAATAGGACAAAACATGATCTCCCTCGATTTTCTTCGAAACATCAGAAACCTGAAAACTGCACCTAAATCCCAGTTTTTCAATCAGCGCACAGCCGAGACTTCTAATCAATGCAGCTGTCTCTCCTTGGACATAGACCGCTTTTCAAGCAGCAAACCTTGCCTTTTTTTGTTGACCCTCACAAGACCCATATCCTGCATTCTGCTTTTTAATTGGGATTCCCAAGAGACCTTGTCCAAAGTCTCAGCAAAACACCCAAGTCCTATCAAGCAGGCTAAGCTAAGTCCAGTAACCAATTACCCTGCTCTGCCCCAGCGGAACAGCTGCTCTTCGGATTACATTTCCTTCTGCTGCATTATAAATGCGCCACAGCCTGCAGTGATTTCCCTAATATTAAGTTATTGTGCAGATTCAGGTTGATGCTTAATGCCTTCGGAGTTGCACACGCAAACAGGAACTCAACTTAATCTCTGGTTATTGTTACCTCATCGATAACCTCTGAAATGTGGGAAATGAATTCATCCCTTCTCTGGAGGGAAAATATGTGACATGGCATGGGTTAGTCTCTCCATCCATGTTTCAAATTGCCAGTTTAACCCCATGGGTCAGAAAACTTGCCAAAGGCCCGAATATTAGCTTTGTGCACCGACGACCCCAGAAACCAACTATAAGCCCCAGGTTTGCTGCATTACTTTCCATTTTGTAAATAGATTTTTAACACTTTTATTTTGGAATACTCAACATATTACAATATAAACAGAGACTTAATAGACTGTCCAAATTAGATGTTGTATTTCAGCCCATCTTCTTAATGAAATGCTATAAATATTTGAGCCCCTGCTGATTTTCTAAGTTTGCTCCTCACAAAGAAATGGACAGTCTGTAGTTTTTATGGTAAGTTTATTTTAACAAAGAGAAACAGAACATCAGCAACAAAAAAAATCCAGAAATAATATCATCATATAAAGGTAAATACAACCACTTGGTTAAGATTGGGGAAATTTTGTGTTTGCGGTTGACAGTCTATAGAGTCTCGCTCTTTGTACCCTCGACCATAAACTACCCTCCTGATCCCCTCATGCCTGCTTTGCCCAGCTGATAATCTGCGCTCGCCTTGCTGCCAAAGCATGAGCTTCCTGACAGAGTGGAGACATGGAGAGGCTCATGCTGTTTCTTTCATGTGAGCTGAGAACCAAAGAATAAAAGATAAACCTGTGAACCTGCACCTCAAAGCACACAGCTCTGGAAAATCTTTCATTAATTTCATGTTTCAAAAGAAAACACACACATGTCACAACCACAGAGGTACCCACAAGTGAGTGGGTGTTTGTACATGTGAGTTTCTTGTGTCTGTGGATATGGTGAGTGAATGTGTGGGAAGGTGCGTGTGAGGACGGAGGTAGGAGTAAAGAAGAAACAGTATTGTCAATGTTATAATCACAAGGCCACTTGACTCTGAGGTAACACGCAGATGTGTTTACCACTATAATGGGAACTACTTTCATACAGACCACATTCATGTGACTTCTTTTGATATTTTAAGACATAAAAAGTCTTTTTTTCCTCATGCAACTTAAGGCAACAATCTGGGCCTGGAATAATTTTCTTTGGCTGTTTTCATTCTCTGTCCATCCATTCAGTTCTGTGCCCTTGAGTTACTCACGAGGCAAGTTAAAGCAAGCATTTCAGCCTATAGATGTACCTGTAGTTGTCATTGTACACGTATACCCGAGTATATTATGCCTATTGCACATTATTCATACATTCAGAAAAATGCGCCTTGTCTGTACGTTTTTACCTGGAAATGAAACATAAAATTCGTAGTCTGTTTTGATTGGTGCTGTGCACAGTGTGTCTCTGGTGGTATAGAATAAAGAGAGTGAGTGAGCAGTCCACCCTTGGGTTTTTTATTTTTTTATTTCAGTTTTAATAAGGAGAATAAATAGGCGCATATAGTATCCCAGAGAAATCCCCAGAGACGCTGTTCAATCTCACTTGGCTGACAGTTGCAGCTCGTCTCTCAGTCATCATCAGTCCGGTCTCAGATACTCTGAATCCATGTGAGCACGTCTGCTCCCAGTGTTTCAGGGAAGAGCGCACGTTGGACTGGCCCCTATGGGGCGACTGAATTCATGTTTCGAGGACATCGCTTC
>OMNW01010271.1:0-11581 GCA_900303245.1 Selene dorsalis
CTGATTGTCCCTCTGCCACTGTACAAAACAATGAGGAAACCACAAATTCAGTAAATACACACTTGTATTTGGAAGCCATAGTTCCTCTCTATGTCGCAGTCTGACACATTCACACAGGATGTCAGGTCGATCTCTCCATCCAGATCATCTGACTGCGGCACAATGAGAAGATATAAGACTCAGTCGGGCCAAATAAGGCTTCAGCCCATCAAAAACGGCAAAGAAGAATAAACGTTTAACTAGAGGTCTCTTATACATGAAACCCTTTTAGCTCATACAGATTGACATTAATTGTTATTGATTAAAATACAAGAAATGTTCTGACAAATGAGAAATTACTGTTTTGTGACATATCAGGTCATACCTCCTCAGCCTCAGAGTCTCTGTAGTACCTCAGAAAAGTGTCACCTAGAACGAACCACTGTTTCCTCCACTGAGGGAAACACAGTAAACACAAACAATTAAATTAAAAACATTAAATGTTTATGCATGTAGTCCCTTTTCTGGAAGTTTTAAGCATTATGTCTTATTTTGAACCGTCTGTCTGCTGATGTGACATTGTGGTTATTACAGGATGCTAGAATATACCACAGCACAAAAACTTCATTTTAAACGAATTAAACTAAAATGTTTGCAAAAAGTTTCATTTACCTTGCCATGTTCATCCAGTCTGGACATCCACCCCTGTCGCTTGACACCTGCAATAAAAGTATGAAGCACAAGCTCCTTGAAAGTATTCTATAGTGGCTTGACTGTGAAATTACAGGAAACGGGATGTGTCGGTGGCAGACAAGCATGTCGTGGTGAGATAACAATATCACTTTAGAGCATGCAAAGAGAGACAGGCAAAACATTAAAACATGTGGGAAACTATGACGAATGGGAGCACAAAAAAGGAAGAGGTGTAGTTTTTTGCGAAGCGTGATTGTCAGTGTAAAATGGTGGGAAGTGGGAATAGAGAAGAGAAAGAGGAAGTGGTGAAAACACTGTTAGACTGATCTGAAAGAGAGCAGGTGCTGTATAACAGAAGATACTCACCATGCATGCATCACGTTGTATGCGATGTGGGGGAGAGAAAGAGATAGAGATTGGAAAGACAAAAAAGCATGAAGATGTTAAGTTCACAAAAAGAGGAAGTAACCAAAGTGTCACACAGCTCTTATTACTATAAATGGAGCTGTTGCGTGGAGGTCTGTGAACTGCTGCAAGCTTTTGCGTGGTTGTGTATGATTCACAGCACAGAAATAACTGAAATTCGGTTGTTTTATTTTGTAATCATCTGTGCCTTTGTGTTTGTTGGCTCAGCAGTTCCAGGCTTGACGCTGCAATGCTGAGACTGCAGGATAGGCTGACTTGAACCATCCTTAAATCTAATAATAAAGATAATAAATCATATGAACATGCTGTCCTAAAACATAGAGTGATAACTTTTTTACTGCAAGGTGCCTCTATGAGAGGGGCGTCTGGGGTAGAAAAGCTAAAATAAAGATCAAGTAGCTTCTTTAGAATGAATGTATGAATGACCCATTTTCCTCCAAACACTCATGTGATGCAGAAAGTCATGGGACAGTTCTCACCTGTGTCTGTGGGCGTTCAAGAGGAGCTCGCTCCTTCAGTTTTAAGGATAAATGCCTTCCACTTTGATTACCAGAACTCTGTGTTCGAAAATAACAAAACAAAACAAAAAAACCCAGACAGGATTAAAGATGTTGTTGTATTTTAGTGTATGTGTAGTTGTGAAAATGTCTTCATCGTACCTGTGCATGAAGAGAGGCTGTGGACTGTCTTCGAGATGATCGTCCGCTCTCAGAGTCCCGACATTTCTCTCGTCTGTCCCTCCCTCTCTCCCTGCCTCTTCCTCTCTCATCTGGCTCAAGTCTTGTACTGTAGATTTTTACTTCATCCTGGTACCTTAAGGAACAAATAAAGGACAGACACATTCTTTTTAACACACATGAACAAACTCTAGACACATTTACATCTCTTTTTCCCTCTCTGAACTTTCACCTCTGTGAAGGCTTCAACAGCATTTTTCATTTCGTTCGACTTGCAGGCAATCATGGTCAGATCAAAAGATCTCCAGATCTACTTTTCAAACTAGTGTTTCATTTTTTTCCCAGCTGCCATGAAAAGCATTTAAAGACACATGTACGCTAGGAATGCAGAATAAATGTACAGTCATGAGACTTGTGTTACACGGTTACGCATGAGTTGATGATGATATCGTGCAATGTGGTACTACTGACCTGTATGTCCTGAGTCTCTGGTCCCTGCATGGGCTGGGACTCTGGTTCCTCTTTCTCAGTCCAGGAAACTCTTCTTCTGACTCCAGCTGTATCTTTGGAATATCAGCCAGCATGATGTAGTCCTCCATGGTCATCCCCACCTCAGATTCGGAGAGATGTATCAACTTTTTTCAGGATATGTGTTATACAGAGTTGTAAATGACACATGTAACAAGATTAAGAGTCTACAGTCACACTTGCAGCTGTGTGAGGCTGGGCTGTGGGCTAATTTTTGAGTTGAGGGCAATAAACAGACACTAATTTAGTTTTTTTGCTGTTATTAAATAATAATAAAAAAGTAGGTTGATGCCTGATCAAAATTCCAAGGATCACTGTAGTTATTACACTTTACCCTGAGAGAACCATGAATGTGTGAGTCAAAATTCATAATAGACTATCAAGTAGTCAGGAAAACATTTCACTATGAATGTCAACCTCTTGGTGGCACTAGAGGAAAAATCAGGTGATCACCAAAGTCCATAGGATTTATCCACTGGTGACCATGAAAGTCTACACAAATTTTAAAAGTAGTCTATCCAATAATTCTTGGTCACCAAGTGACAGATTGACATTGTCAGCCATGACACACCGCTAGTGGAACTAACAACCAATGTACCACACACACCTCTTCAGTTTCTTCTGCTTCCTTCTTTGGTTCGGATATGAATAAGACCTCCATGCCTCGTCTTATGTTGCTCCTACTCCTGTCACCACTGACCTTGCTGTTCCCCTCATTACAGTCAGTTTCAGTGACTGCAACATGGGACACTGAACCACCAAGCACCTGAGAGTCTGCACCTCGTCTTGATGCAGAAGAACCACGTGATGGAGTGAGGCTGAGTAAGGAGTGTGCGGACCCCTGCCACGAGCCCTGAGACGGACTGAGACGTTTGCTTTCTCCAGAGTGGGGCTCCATCCGTGAGGTGTGGTTGTGCGTACTATAGCCATTCCTGGAAGGCGATACTTCCCGGCTGCTGTGACTGTGAGTGTTAGCAGAGCTGTTGACAGTTGTTCTGGTTCGTGGAGAAACTTGAGAACCTTCATATGAGTGTTGCTGATTGGTCGAGGAGCCACGGCGGGAGATGAACTCAAGATTCCTGTAGAGTTTCTCAGAGTCCAAACTGTGTTTGTTTGAAGCTTGTGATGGACTCCTTGACTCTCTGCTGGATCCCCTTTGAGCATCATAGTCTCCGTTCTGTAAATGTAAGGAGTCTGTGCGCCTGTGAGAAGGGGTAGCCCTTGAAGGTGAGCCAGTCCGGGAGGTAACAGACCTCCTTCTGCAAGAAGGACTCGACCTGCCTGATGTACGCCGAGAAGGACCATGTGATGGAAGCTGAGAGGAGCCATGAGATGAGGCATGAGACCGGGCTGGAACCCTGGAGAGGGAGCTCCCTCTCTGGGGTCCCACAGCAGACTGGGTTAGTCTGTAGCGGTCTGGACTCACAGAGCTGTGACGGCTTGGAGAGTTTCTCTCTGAGTCAGTTCCCCGTCTGAAGTTGGAGTGATACGTGTACCTCTGTGGAGATTCACTTCTCCACTGTTCCTGCATGTATGTGTCTGTGTTCCTCCTCTGGGAGGGTACACCAAGGTTGACATTTCTGTAGGGGACGCAGGCTTTGGGCTCGGGGACATAGTTGCTAGGAAGGGGATGCCCCCTCTCGTAGTAACGGTATGACTTTTTGTTTACCTCCTCTGTTTGTCGCTCACCATCACCTTTTCTGTCTGGAGAGAAGTAGCCACTCTCTTGTTCCCTGACTCCTCTGGACTCTGTAAAACATCCAAGCCTGGGGTCATTGCTTATATAATATGTATGAGTCACACAACCATGCAAAATTTTGCAGTAGCTCTGCTCTAATTTGAGGAATTACAAGGAAGCTTGATATGCAAGATCAAGATGCTCCTTTGTAGGTTTTCAGTAAAACTGAATGCGACTGACCTGATGCCCGACGGGACCTGTCTCTGCCCCTCCTCTCATCCATCCAGGAGTTTTCAGTGCCTCGGTGGGGAGAAGGGTCCAACCGGGTCATATCTCTTTGGGCCACACAGTGCCTGTCTGAGCTGAGGGATCTGCTCCTCTCTGGACAGTCCCACTGGTTTGGAGAGCTGGTGGAGGTAGAACATTATTAGAGGATGATGCTGGTGCAAACACTTGTACATCTGTGTTTGTAAAATATATCCACTTGAAAATCAACTGGCTTGTGTCCAGGAAAAAGGCCTCAGTGGATTTGTTATAAATAAGAGTATTATCAATGGCACTTTGAAATACATCACTTCACTCTCATTACTAACTGTGCAATAATATAGGCCTCTCAAACATGTCCATCCTCATGATAAAAGTCACTGAAAGAGCTAAATAATATCTGAGTTGAGCTGCAGAGTAATCCAGACATTTTACTTTACATCTGGTGATGTGTATACATTCTTAATGTAAGAATATCGATTACTGCAGCTCTAAGCTTAACATAATCAACTGAGTCTTTCTAAACTAATGTAAAACAGCTCATTCTGTTTTATTATGGGACACCAGCCCCGCAGGCTGAACTATCTGTATAAGAGAGTGTGTTATTTCAGGGTACTTATACACTGATACACTCATTGCTCAGGCAGCCAGTTCTTGGCCAAAAAAAAAAAAAAGGAGGGGGTTTCTAAAATCAGGCCACTGGATAGTCACCTAGATTGTATGTCAGTGTCACAGATATTAAGTTCCCACTCAGGACTCAGACTGTGGGTGAGACTCCACTCATAGGTCCATCCACCACTGACATCATCGCTACTGTCGTTCGTGGTCACCTCAGATAGATCATCATCATCTGGATCCTGGTTTTTGGAGCAAGGACACAATTAACACATTTTTAGCACAACTGGGTAATTTGTTCAGTCGCAGACTAATGAATTGTCTCCTTAAAACTAAATAATTATTCATATTAGATCAGATTTCAGGTGATAAACATCATTTAATTTGACTGATTCTGTTAAATGGTTATCTGTTTTGATAACTGCTCTTGTTTTCAAAAGTTAACATGTTTGATCATGATTCAAAATAATACATCATACATCAACAGAGCCACTCGCAACTCATGACCCTGACAAAAGGTGAACACAGCAACTACCTGATGCCTGGTGTCTTTCATCCCACACATTATAAAGAATAAAAAACACACAGAAATGCAAACAGACCACCATGAACACTCTAATAAAAAGATAAAAAATTACATTCTAGGGGCTAAACATCAAGATGTATTTCACTTACTGTGACGGCTCACTGTCCTTCAGCCTATCTGCTGTTGATGACAGCGACTGCCCTCATCCTCCTCTTCCTTCTCTCCATTCATTCTAGCTAAGCCAATGCACTTAGACTGCACAGGACGTAACTCAAGCTAGTCTCTGGTCATGCTCATCATTATTTCATTGCTTTAGTGCTTTTGCAATACCAGAACCGCCCACTCGACTTCTTTCTTCATCTTTATTGCGATCCCTGCATTAGTTGTAACTCTCATTTACACACAGACAACAAAGTTTTTACTTGTTTCAGGCTTTGATCTCTTACCAGTACGCAGGTATTAAGAATTTTCAGATCAAAACAAACTCATACATTACATAACAACTTTGATATAAATAGCCCCCATGACTTAACTCTACTGTCAAGTTAAACTTAAGTGGGCCACATTGTATGCGGGGACGCGTTTTCATGCGTCATATGGCTGTATCAGATTACAACAACTCATTCCCCTGGGACTGTAATGGGTTTTCATTAATTAATGATACAGAATCAAATGCCACCTTGTTGTACCATCCATCTCCCACCTCCACAGTAGTTTCACTTGGTGATTATTAGAAACTGACGTCATCACCTCTGTGTGCAACTTTAAGAACGGTTTTATCACCCCATGTAGCAAGTCATTAAAAAGCACTTGACCCTGTTGTTTATAATGTCTGTGGATTTTGATCTAAATAATATGTGGAGTGTTGATATTCTTCTTTTTATTAATGTGCCCACTATAACTATGACCACTGGTCCCAGCCAAGCTGCTGCCAATTATGAGCAAGTTTTCTCTGGTGTTAAACATGGTTTCCTGCTGGGAGTTGGTGGTGATTGTCACTTGACATGAGATTTAGCCATTGTTATGTTTACAAGACAAGAGGTTGTAATCATGCTCTCTCAACAGTATCAAACAATTCAAGTTTCTGGGATTCTGTATCTTCTACACTGATCACCATTCACATTGACAAGTACAACAACAAGTATGAATAATGCACTCAAAATGGTGAGAATGTCAATGATCAAAGCAGCTGTGTTGCTGTTGTGAATGTCATTTTTGGTGAGTGGCAGTGTTTAATATGGGTCAATACTCACTAACACTCACCCTGATTCAGTGGCAATTGGGCTGTTAAATAGATGAACAATTGCCAAACTAATACATTAAACTGTTTAAAAACAGTCCCAACTGATCATTTATTGTGTTGCTTATTAAGTCTTCTAGTGTGGTGCATTCTTGACCCTTGTAGAAAACACATACAGTCAGGCTAAGGATAATGAATCCTTTATCTTTTATACACCACAATGAAGTGAAAAAGATGCCACACTAGATTTAAATGGTAAATCTGCCAGATTAGCATAAGGTTTTAGGGAAAACCAAACAACAATGCGTCATGTGAAAAGCTGTTTTTGTGCTTTGAACAATTTATCATAATTAATAAAAACACTGAAAGCACTGTAACTGCAGGAAGAGCTTGTTTGAAGGTAACAGAGCTCAGTCTGTTACTGCGTGTATGAGACTGTCATCAATTTTCTGTCATTCAGCTAATAGGTTAATTAAGTAATGATTTCAGCTTCACAATACTGGTTGGTTTCTGTGTGTTTAATAATGAAACTGCCAAACAACATTTTTTTTTGGCCTGTGGCTTGCAGCACACCTGGCCATGCCTTAAAGTTGTCTACAGGGAGTCGCTTCATGAATTTGTTTTGTTATTCAATCATTCTTTGACCCTTAATAGTTTTTTTTGTTTTTTTAGAACATTGTTATGCGTAACTCTGAAAAGTCTGACAGACTCAGATGGTTCCACACAGCTATTGAATGATTCATGTACATACCAACTCTTGTGGACTGTCCTGTTGTTCAGCAGTAGTGATGCTGCTGCTGCTCAGGTGCATATGATCTGGTCGCAGGCAGGAGCTGCAGCGGGAGGGGTCAAAGGTGTTGGGCTGGAACTGAGGACAGTAACAGTCCTCAGCAGGGGGCGCCATGACGGTCCTGCTGACTCCTTGTCATCTGTAATGTTTTTGGTGGGGTATTCTCCAGCAGGTTTGCACCAAAATAGCCTTTGAATGATTGATTTTCAATTGAACTGGTGTGGTGTTATTTCCCAGGAGGCTCTTAGTGGGCTCTAGACACAGTTCATTAGCATAATATGAATATCAACCATCATCAAAACAACAGAATTGTTATTAGTTATAATGAGGGAGATCACAGGTTAAGTCTTAAGATTTTTATATTTGAATTGCATGTAAGCAGAAGAATAACTGTTTTAACTAGTCATAGAGCTCAATGAGTCATGTCTGTGTGACAATGTAATATCTCTTTAAGAGAGTGAGCACAGTTACTCAAATGTCCTGTTGACTGAATATTGGTGGGATAGCTTTACACCTCTGAGCAGCAAACTGTGACAGTGTAACCATTACGTAGAGGGAATCCACCAGCATACATGGTTCACACTCTGCAAAAGTATCTAATACCAAGTGACAAGATACTTTACCTCATGAAATTGATCCAGAATCTCAATGTTCACAGAGAAAAGGCTGAAACTGTGTGTGTGTTTTATCTCCAAGAGAAGATCCTTCACTGAACAACGATGTTTGCGTGTGTGGTCACGGAGTCTACAGAGGCTGGGGGTCTTTTACCATGAGAGCAAACATTCATGGGCCCAATATGCTGTGTCCTGTGTCCTATCAGATATCAGCATCTTTAGAAAGGGAATTGTGGCACTGACTCCTCTTGACAGATGTCTTATGGATAGTGGTGGTCTTGCTGCACAGATGGCAACTCTGACAGTGCAGCCCAAATGTGAGGGTTACAATAGGTTAGAAGGACTAAAGAGTAAAATGCTAATAAGGAGAATGCTTGCACAGAAACAAATTATAAAGCAAACAGATTTTTGCCCTTTTCCCATATAAGTCTGAGTTTGTTAGTTAATTGCACTTTGCATCACAGCTCCACAATGACAATATAGTGAAGGGACAATATCAATGTAACAGTGTGGGAGTACTGGAATGAAAAAAGAAGCAAACTGGACCCTAAATATAGCATTATTTTACTTTTGGGAGCTTGCACCACATCTCTTTTTCTTTGCTAGAGTTTGAAATGCATGTTGTGCAGCCAAATCCACATAACTTCATTGCAGAGTCCCAGAGTAGATACCAGATATGAAAGGCATCATTTTGGGAAACAGTTTAAAATTGATATGAGTATAGAATGGATATTTCTGTGTGTGTGTGAGTATCTTTAATGATTCAATGTAGATTACTTATGATACATTTTCCATTTTCTTAGACAGAATAAAATATTCTTGCACACTTAAGCTATAAGGGAAACCAAAAGGGGAAAACTGTTTGAAAGGGTTAAATGTGCTGATACTCCCACTATAGAATAATAATAATGGGGTAAACTATAAAGAGGTGAGAGTTGTTTTTATCACTGAGCTATAATTTCAAGTATTACTTTTGGTTTCCACAACGAACTCCTACTGTGTGAGCAAGTGGAGTCTGTTTGGCATCATTAGTCGAGTTAATTCCCACCAGGCGACGGAGTACTGGGACTGTTTTTCGGTATTTGAACAAGCCACAAGAGGGGGCCTTTTGTCTCAGCAGAGCCGGTGGCGTGTGCACACACTTACATACAGTGTACACAGATGAACACAAACTGAGGACAAGGCATGCACATTTGAATGCTCACATTCAGTTTCTGTCTCCCTCTCTCCCTCTCCACTACCTGCTGCTCACACAGAAAGTGGTCCACACACACAAAACACAGACTTAGCAAAAATGACGGTGTACCATCTGCTTGTTAATCCCACCAAGCTCATCAAACATCCACAGAGACCTTGTGTCTCTGTGAGTCTACCAGTCTGTCTTGTTTTAAAATGATTACTGAGATTTGAGCGCTAAGGCCTAGTTTCTGTGTGTGTGTGTGTGTGTGTGTGTGTGTGTATGTGTGCGTGTGTGAAACCTTAGAACATGACCGAAGTTTGTGATGATTAATTGCAGTTTTGTAAGCCTACATTTTCTCAAACAGCGCTATCATACGAACCTCACAGACACAGGAGTGTAATTAAACATTTCTGGCAAGTAAAATGACAATTAAGGAGAGATATTTTTATCTTGTGCTGCATGTCACATGCATGCTGTAGCTACATTCAGCTGCTCTGGTAGCAGTTGCTATAATGAGAGGGTAGAGCTAGTATCCATGGAAATGCAGATGGAAAAGTTCAGCTCGCACAACTTAAAACTAAGGGGGGAGGTAAACACTTTAATAAATCTACTTTATGTTAAAGCTGTGACATTTTGTTATGGAGTTGTGTCTTTAATTTTTCTGCTTTTGCTGATATGAAAATTGAATTGTTAAAAACACATCTCTTGTGGTCAGTGTTCATCTTCATAACACATCAAACCATTTTTTTTCCAGTCAAAAGCTGCTTTAATCAGAACTTTTATTTAAACATTGGCTCGGTGTGAAAGGCATCGCTCATAGTGATAAACCCACAGACAATTATCACCAAACTCTTTTAGAATGGCCTTAATTATCCAAGTAATATGAGAGTGATCAAAGGAACCATAACTGATTTAATTAGCTATTCTTAGTTCACACATGCCACTGGCAAGATCAAGGTAGCCCTTGAGCAGAAAATGGTGCAGACGCCCTCCCAGACCATGTGATGGGGTTGTGTGACCATGGGTGGAATTTGACAAACATAATGCTTGCTGGCAGGCACACCACAGGTTTCATCATAGGTCATCTGAGGCAAAGTATCAACATCCCTTCGACTCATCATTTTGGTTTCATAGTTTGCAACTTCAGTCTTGTTTCCAGCTGCAGCAGACAGCTGTTTTCCACTGCACTGATAAACCCACTATCAGTCCAGCAACAAATGACAGACAATGTTAGTGTCTGTGTGGGGAAATAAATAAACACCAACATAAGCAACTAACACATTAACCACCTTCAGAAGGTGAATATGTCAAGTAGGGCAACTGTTTTGTTCCAGTTGTGTCAAGTGGAAAGGAAGTGTTGGGTCTGGTGTTTTGTTTGTTGCAGGTCGTTGGGTCATTGGAAAAAAAAAAAAAAGATAAATCAAGAAAATCCAAACCCTGGGCCATCAGATGAGTATCAGTCCCTGAAAGAATCAAAAGATTTCATTATTATGAGGAGGAATTGAAAAACCACCACTACCAGGAGCTTATACGTTCAAACCATGGCCTTCTCACTTGTGAAGGTCTCTCTTAAAGATTTCAGTATTTTAGCAGCGTGATATTCCAGTTATTTTGTGAACTTTGCAGAGATTCTGGGACATGTGAGAGCTGATGTTGTGTGCTCAGCTTGTAGCATTGTAGGACTTACGTCAGAGTTACAAACTTAACCACGTGTAATCGATTCTTTCTCTGTGCAATCACTCTGTCAACCGGAGCAGAAACAACATGAAAACTCTTAAGGCTCCATAACGGACTCTCATACATAATCATAATCATCATACATAATTAAATAAATCCCCATCACCTCAGTATAGAGGGCAGAAATTGATCGAGTACTCCTAACCCTGATCCTGCCTGTCACCAAAGGCAAGTATTGATCGTGACCAATACTCCTGCTGAAAACAACCTTCTGAACTCAACAACTTTAACCCTTCTTTGCTTGTTGATCACTGTCAGCTCTACGAGCTCACAAATGTTGCAAATCTATATTTATGTTTCATTCACATTGTTGTTATTTAAAAAGAAAAAAAAGTAGTTAAAAACAAGCAATAGTTGATTTTCTCAGGAAGTGATAGGGACCAAAAAAAAGAGTTACTATTGAATTTACATTCATTAAGTTTCCAGAAAGAGCAACAACTTGAAATGAATGATAATGTTGCTCTATGACTGTTGGATGTGTAAATGATGATATGTCATTGTTGGTTTCCACTGCTCCCAAGTGGCTAAAAGATTAGTTATTGCAGTTTTAAGAGTTTTTGAAATCAGTTAGAAAAAATGCTGGAGCTTTCAGCTGCTTCCCATATCCTTCATCAGCGAAATGGTCAAACTGAAT